>PVIJ01002818.1:0-149946 GCA_004024925.1 Scalopus aquaticus
GTAGACTGGCATCCAGACACGTCCTTAACTGCTGACACCCTGATCCCAAGTCCTGGCCTTCCTTATGGGCCATGGGATGACCCCGCTCAGTAGTTTTCTAAAACACACCCAAAAGCTCCCTCCTTGCGCATTCCATGTGCCTGCAGCTTATTTAGAAGCGTGGGCGAGCCCCCAGTGAGGGGCTACTGGGAACAGTCCTTGTGCCCCTGAGGCTGAAGTATGGCGGGGAAGAAATATGTGAAATAATTTCTAATAAGCCATGAATTAAAGTACTACAGCTATGCAAAATGCTGCTGAGAGGAAAACAAGGGGCACAGACTTCAGAGCCAGTAGGACCTGAAACTGGAATACACCTTCCCTCTGTGGAGCTTTGAACAGCCCCATCCCCTTTTGATACAAGGAAAATGGGGCTTCAAAGCTGCCAAAGGCAGTGCCCCAACTGCTTACCAGTCACTATCTTGGTTCTGCGCCCACACACAATTGCAAGACTACTCAGGCTTAGGGAACAATAACAATGGGATTTATTTAACAAACAGGGAAGAGCAAAGAATTACTGAAGTCAACATATGGCTGTTTACCTTACTTAAAGCCAGTCCTTTAAGTCCCAGAAAAGTAACAAAGGTGGCATCTTCTCGCCACTGCTGATGCGGAGCTCCTCTTCCAAACAATAGGCCACGTTTCCAAAATGGCGTCTTCCTTCTTCTGCAGACGCGCAACAGCCAGAGTATAGGCCAGGTTCCAACTTATGAGGATGACACAGAACACAACTGGAAATGCTTCTGGAACTGACGTGGTGCCCCAGCGCAGCACCAGGCCTACAACACTGTAAATAGCAACTACAGCAGCCAGACAGCCCAACAGACTGCATTCACACATTTTAGAAAGCGCCCGCTTTGGGCCTCTGCCCTCTTCCTTCAGCTGCAGTGAAGACAAAACTGGGAGGAGTTTCCAGCAGTTTCCGTCACTTGGCTACTTGCAAAGCCTCCAAAGTCGCTGGCCCCAAAGTCACTGAAGATTCAAAAACGCTCAATCTATATCCTAGCAGCTCAAAACTTCTGGCGTCTGATTTCTGAACTCTCAATCTTGGCGGCTACATATCCTGCCGCTTCTTTTCCTATATCATGGCAGTTGCTTCCTCTATTCCTTCAGCATGGCAACCACCTCTTCCATTCCTACATCATGGCGACTGATTGTTCTTTTCCTACATCGTGGTTACTGCTTCCTCTATTCCTGCATCATGACCACTGACTTCCCCTTCTCAGTCCCTTTTATATCTCATCTGACTCTCCACCCCCCAAACTGCAAACTTAGCATTTTCCCTGGGGCTATTCATTCTCATCAGCAAACCCCTCCAGCGGGCACCACATTTACTGGTCTTTGGACTCAGCCTGGTTACACTTTCTCCGTCTTGGTTTCCAAACTACAAAATGGAGAAGATAATATGCCCTCGGCAGGGTATTTGCGGGAACAAAATGAGATGATGTGACTGAGTACTCAGCTCGCCTCCTCGCCTTGATCAGGTCGTATCCCCATTGCCAAACGCAGATGCAGATGTGGAAATGAAGAGTCAGAGACGTGGAGGTGGACAGGCACTGAAGGGGCCAACTGTTTAGGGAGCGTTCTTCTTTTGCTGGTTTTCCCAACCACATCGTTAAAAGTCCACCCTCTTCTGCTCCTCCTGATACTTTCTTCCGAGCAGTCTCATACTGTTCATAGTTAACATTCTATTTGCAGGTAGGCTGTGGACCCCCACATTTATATAACCAGCCCTGGCCTCTCCCCTCTTCCATCCAACTGTCTACCAGATACTTCTGTTTCAGGGCAGGGAGAAAGGCACCCCTGAACCCCCAAACCTGCCCACTCTAAATAGGTTCTGCCATCCACTGCATCAAGACAAAAAATATTCTAATGCATAAGACCTTTAATGGAAAGGAACTTCAATACAATTAGTATACAACAAAGAGAAGGGAAAGAACAGGTAAAATAGTTTCCAAACCAAGCACCCAAAGTTACCCTTCCCCTTGTGGGTAAATATCTAGCCAAACAGGGTTGGCCCAAAGCAGGGAGGCCTGAGAGCCTGCCACAAGTCTGCAGTAGAACGGGCAGAAGGGGCCCAGCACATATGGGACAGAAGCAGCAAAATCAAAATTGAGATAAAATCTGCCATTGTTAACCTCCCCACGGGTCTCTCACCCACACCAGATTCAACCAGTCCAGGACCAGAAAGCAAGGGCAGCTTCTGCACATGTCTCCCTGCTCCATGTGCCTCCTCCAGGCCTCCTTCTGGCTCCCCACCTTGTTCCTCTCTTCTCCACTCTCCTCTCCAGTTCTTCCTCCTCACTGCTCTGCTCCACCCTTCTTTGAGTGGGGCAGGGACCCTGGAACCTCCCCTCTCCCTGGGGACTACCCTGTTATAATCCCGCCTTTTAATTTTTATTCCGCCATATCTATGGTGGTAAAGATCTTGGGGCGCAGCCTGAGGAGATAGTCTTCGGCTCCCTGATACTTCCACTTGATGGTCTAGTGGCAACTGCAGAGTTGTTGGGTGTCCTGCACTCCAATTTCTAGAGGATGTGTGGGTGCCAAGGGTGCCCCACACCACAGGCAATGTTTGGACTCTAGCAGGAGCTGGGGGATTTACTCAATTCTGACACTATCTACCAGATCTTGTGAGGTTCCACAGATTAAGGACCCAGTCTCCCAAGACCGCCCTCTACTTAAGACATGGGCCAAAAGCCTCCAACCACCTGGCCTTCTGATCAACTGGATATATGTAAGGGGTCCCCACAATCCCCTCCTCAGACTTGAAGTGGCTGTCACAAGCTGCAGACTATGCCAGGACTTCCTCCTCAGGTTCAATTAATTTGCTAGAAGGGCACACAGCACTCAGGAAACCCGTTTACTCACTAGATTACCAATTTATTACAGAAGAAACAAAAGCCAGATGAAGAAAACCTAGGGCAAGATATGGGGTGAAGGCAGGGAGTTTCCAGGCAGGGCATTCCAGACACCCCCTCATCCCCCAATTCTTCCTGAAGCTCTCTGAAGTCCCTTCCTCTTGTTTTAAGGCTTCCTTGCAAAGCAGAGTGATTAAATCATTCCCCTAGGCAATGGCAACTGAGCTCCACCTGTAGCCCCTTTCCTCCCAGGAAAACAGGGAGTGGGATAAGAGTTAGCTCCACCCTGCAGCCTACTGGTTTCCCATCAACAGCCCCCTCCTCAGGTATTTTCCAAAAGTTACCTTCATTAACGTAAGAAGCACCTTTAAAAGTCTCAGTGCTTAAGTAATTGCAAGGGCAGCAGTGAGCCAGTGACTGTGGGTGAGGACCAATGTGCATGAGAAATGCATCTTGGTCATCTAAATGATATATATACCAATATAAACATACAAACCATAAATCTACCCATATAAATATGTAGACCTGTAAATCATATGTATTCCTGTAAATCACAGCAAAACAGCATTTCAAGATAAACATGGCCAGGGAAATCTCTTGATTGCCACCCATCCCCAAATCTGCCATCTCAGGATAGGGCCCTCCTTAATTCCTCACTTTCCCTCTCAGCCCACAGCCCAGCTTTCAGCAAGCCCTGCTGGTTCTGTCTCTAACAGAAGTCCCCAGCCCACCCCACCCCCACCCCCAAGGCACCCAGGTTCTAATTTCTGGAACCTGTGGGAATATAACCTGACTGGGCAGACTGGGCTTTGTAGAAGTGATTGAATTAAGGATCTTAAGCCGAGGAGAGGATCCTGGGTTATGTGGCTGGTCCTGTGACATGAGGAGGGGCAGAGAGAGAGAGAGGAAGCAAAGATGGGACAATGGACGCAGAGGTCAGAGAGATTTGAAGACGCTACACTGCCAGCTTTGAAGATGCACACAGGGCCCCAAGACAACAAATGCCCCAAGAAGCCAGGAAAAGACAAAGAAGGGAGCTGCCCCAGAGCCTTCAGAAAGAGACGGCCTGCTGACCGCAGTGTCAGACACTGATGACAGCACTAAGGATAATAAATCTGTGTCGTTTTAA
Organism: Scalopus aquaticus; assembly: GCA_004024925.1. Taxonomy (NCBI): domain Eukaryota; kingdom Metazoa; phylum Chordata; class Mammalia; order Eulipotyphla; family Talpidae; genus Scalopus; species Scalopus aquaticus. The sequence goes on from PVIJ01002818.1 coordinate 4,027, forward strand.
ACCACACAACTTTGGTGGTAAGTTCATTCCAGCACCCATAGGACATGAATCACCTCTTTGCCTCTCCGTCGAACCAGTCCCTTCAATCCACTCTGTTTGTCAAACAATAATGGGCTTTTAATAGGCATGGATCAGATCACAGCACTTGGTACAGAAAACCCTCTAAAGGCTTCCGTGGTATTCAGAATACAATTTCAACTCTTTCTCCTCCCCTAAAACCGCTTTCAATTCCTGGCCCTCAACATCCTCTGACCACTTCCGGCCCCCAGGCCCCGCCCCCTTTTCTCTTGGGACTTTAGCCCTCCCTATGCCTTTCTCTCCCTTGAGTAATGTGAGCTGTTTGCCTCCTCAAGGTGTTTGCTCTGTTCTTACTTTGTCATTTGAGGTCTTCTCTGAGGCCACCCTCATGCCAAAGAAATGCTTCTTGCCTTAGTAAATCTGTCTTGTCCTTTTCTCCTAGCATTTATCAGTAACTGGAATGATCTTATTCGTATATGTTTTTGCTTACCATTGTGTAGTTGTGGGGAAGGAGTTGTTTTTCTGTGCCCCGCTCACCATTCCCCAAATTGTCAGCTCCATGGGAGTTGTCTAAGCGTCTACTTGTTTGTCACTCTAGCTCGATCACGGTGACAGGGACAACACCAGAATTTGTCTGTTTTAATGAATGAAGGAATTAGTAAGTGAATGAATGAGTGAACAAATGAATGAGAGTGAGTGAGTGAGTGGGCAAGTATGCAGGGGTTGGCCAAGTCAGTGCTCAAATAAAGGTTGCTTATTTAATGTCATTCTTATCACAGTCTCCACAAGAAAGCATAGCAGGGCCTCCCTGTTGGCACAACAGGTTAAATACAGCACTATGAAGCTATCCAGAGCCACTGCAGCATGAGTTCGATCCCCAGCCAGGGAGCTTCCCACATGGCACATCAGACTGCTCCTGCCTCGCCCACTGCTCCCCTCAGCAGTGAACCCTCAGAAGTGTGTTTCAGTCAATCTGCCTGTTCTGCTCCCTACTGTCTCTAGAGAATCCTCTCACCACCCCCACACCTCTGGCCTACACCCCAGCTTGTATGCATAAATAAATAAATCTCGAAAAAAAAAAAGCAGCACATCAACAGTGAAGACACAAGCCCCCATGTGGAATCCTCTGTAACTTCATTAGTTCCCCTTAGGAGGATGGCTAGCTGGGATGATCTGGGTCTCACTGCCCCCCAAGAGTCAAGCTGGAAGCCACAGAGGCCAGTGATGATGGGTTCAGATTGGCAGAGGCTGGGTCTGCAAGCCAGATGTCGGGGCAGAAACATTACTGTGTTATTATAAGTGCCAACTCAAAGAGACAAGAAATGCCTACCTCTCAGTGCATGGACATTCATATATTCTCTTTCTCTCTCTCTCTCTCTCTCTCTCTCTCTCTCTCTCTCATTTCAGCCCCACATTTCAGGCTCAGCCATGCAGAGCCAGCAAATCAGACACCTCTGGAGAGTGGATTCGCAGGTGTTTCCCTGGGCACCGTCTGGAGCGACCCTCCCATCATTAATACCCCGTGCAGCTGAGCACAGGCTTTTTATCGGGATGAATATAAACAAACAGCAACAGGAACCTTGAAAGAAAAGACCCCAAGAGGAAACCCAATCCTCAGACAATTACAGCGCTTCTGTTCAGATAATTGCCAGCTGAATTGGTGAGCCAGGTGCCAATCCTCAAAGGCGCCAGCAGCGGCCACCCTGGCCAATGGCAGCCCCCACAGCCACGCCCCAGGAGATGCTGCTCCAGCAGTAGCCCGGCCTGGCTCTGCTGCCGGGGAAGAGACACAGACAGCATTCAGGCACAAAAGCACCTGTGTCATTTTGGGGAATTGGGGGATGGGTGTGGCCAGGGCAGGGGTTTTTACTCAAGGAGGAGGCCAGAGGTAACTGCACCCAACAGAGGACATTCAGCAATGTCTGGAAATGTTTTTAATTGTTCCTAGGGGCACCAAGTGCATAAAGGCCAAGAGTACTCCATCCTGCTCTGCACAGGAAAGCCTCACAACAAAGAGCCTTCAGTCCCGAAGGTCAACCGGCTGAGGCAGAGACCTGGTCGAGGAGAAGCCTACAGGGTCGGAAGTTGCTAACACTCCAAATGCCCACAATGGGGCACCTACTTTGTCAGACATAGACCCCAGTTACTGAATCCTTAAAATGTCATTATGAGCAGGCCTCCCGAGTGACCCAGGGGTTAACTCTCAGTGCTATCACCGCCATGGCCTGAGTTCGATCCCCAGCCAGGGAGCTAACCCACATATGGCGCAGCAGACCTCTCCTGTCTTGCCTGCTGCTCCTCTCAGCAATGTATTTCAGTCAATCTACATGTTCTGCTCCCCACTCTGTGGTGAGTCCTTTCACCTCCCCCTACCTCTGACCTACACCCCAGTTCTTCTATGCAAAATAAACAGAAAAAATCATTACAAGCTTTAATTTCCAGCCTCATTTTATTAATAGGAAAACTGAAACTTAAAGTAGTTTTTCAACCATTTGCCCCAGATTATCAACTAAAAGGCAGCTTTCAAAGCAGAACTGATGTGACAAGCCTGAGCTTTCACCTCCAAGGTGGACTGTGGCATAGTTAGGAAGCCCCTTTGCGCAGTCACTCTCACTGAAGCTCCTGGCCCCCGTGGAAAGTGTGCCATGCCGGGCTGCAAGAAGCGTGGCCTCTGACTTCCTATCAGCCTGAGTCTACACCCTGTCTTGCCATTCTTACCTCCCAAGCCACCTTGGGCATGTTAGTGAAAGTCTCTGGGAAATAAACATGTGGAACAGTGCCTGCACCCGGGAACCTCAACAAGCATCAGCTATGACCTTGACGGCTACTGTGGAGCCACAGAAGCATTGATTTTCATTAGGGAAGTGGGGCAGAGTGAGAACAGCAGGGGAGCTGAGGGTGGGGGATGGGAAGGGAAGAAGTCTGAGGGCGGAGGGAGTCTGTTTCTAGGACTGTCAGAACTCGTGCTGGTGACACTCCTCTGCACACCATCTTTAGGGAAAATGTGTTCTGTTTACTATTGACAGGCCATGATTCTCTCTCATCAAACAGTCAAACCTGTTCCAAATTGGACTAATCAGGTCTAGAAAAGTGGGTTGAGGGGAGAGGTCTTCACTGAGGCTTGTTGCATCACCTGACATCAACACTCACCCACCTGTCTCTTTTGGAACGGATGAGAAATGACCCTTCTTCACAACCTCTTCTGTGCAAGTGCTTTTGACCCAGGGTTCCCAGGAATCCCTGAGAGTATGTAACACACCAATTGCATTATCAGGGAAACTGAGGCCCAGGGAGGTTTATTAATTCATCCACAATTGCACAGCCGGAAAATGGAGATCTGAGCCCTGACTCCAATACTGGTGCCTTTTACCACCTCAACTTAGTCTTGGGCTCCTGAGCAAGATGATGATAAGATTGTTGAGCCACCTGGGAGCTTCCGTCCGGTGCCTCTCTATGCCACAGGTGTGTGAGTGAGTTACACTGAGCACATTTTCCAAGCCCCAGAAAAGCTCCTGGCCTGAAAATACTAAGAATAGGTCACAATCAGAACCTTCTAGAACAGACTGTCTGACAGTTCTTTCTGCAATGATGCAAACGTTCTAAATCAACACAAGGGACCATGAAGATGGATCACGGGTGAATTGGTGGTGCGCTACCCAAGGGGAATACAAAATGTAAAAGACATAAATAACAATAAAAATATATATTTATTAAAAAAAATAAATAAATCTACATTATTCATTATGGTAGCCATTAACCATAGGTGGTGATGGATTTGAAAGGTAGCTCGTGCGACTTTAGAACTGAATGATGGTTCAATTAATTGGGTTTTTAAATTTAAATAGTCACAAGTGGCTAAGCTCCTCCATGTAGGCCAATGCAGGGAAACACAGGATAGTTAGACTCTGTGCTTTTTGCCAACCATGTGCTTCTCGGAGTTCCTCCCAAAGAACTTTCAGAGTTAAGATCCACTGGGTGCAGGGCGAGAAAGTCTCTCAGATGAGCTGAGTTCACAGAGATATGTTTAGACGGTATGCCCAGGTTCTTGGAGCAAGCGGCAATGCTGTGATGTAAGCCCCAATTTAAACGGCTTCAAAATATTCTAAGGTGCCTAGTACCCCAATAGGCGACATACTGGAGGTTGCAGGGACTTTCAACATTGTACCAAGGAAAATGACACTGTGGTACTTCCCATGTCCCAGCACTACCATGTGGACAAGTCACCTCCCTGCTCAAATCCTCAGGTGCCTCCCCTGGGAAACTACCACCTCAATCCCCAGAGCACTGTACAGATCACAAGAGAGTCAAGAGTTCCCAGTAGACTGTGTCATGTGGAATCGGCTCACGTGGTGCAGTGCAGCACCCAGGCACAAGACAGGTAGACAGGGAGCCGGGGGGACGGGAGACTGCGGGGCCAGGAGGCTGGCAGGCCTCCTAGCCCCTGGCAAATCTTGACTCTTTCTCTTTGGGGTCTCTCTGGCATTCTCTCATGGTCTCTTCTACTCATAGCCGTAGCTTGTAGCCGTTGCAATGTAGCCATCCTCTGTGTGACGCTGCCCTTATAGCCTCAGCCTCTAGGCTCAGGTGTGCACACTTAACATGCCCATACCATACTCCAGGTGTCCACAATCAAGCATGCATGCCCTGAGCCCAAGGTCCCAAACGCTTTTCTGCATTCAAGTTCGCAGGTGATAGTCACAGAGACTACTGGCATTAAAGCCTGACCATCACTTACACTTCATGTGGTCAGTTCACATGAAGTCATTTCACAGACGCCCCCACACGCACGCAGCACCTTACCGACGCTGTCCCATGACGTGTCTCTGTGCCTCATAATGCTGCCCCGCGTCAGTCTCCACACCCCCGGATCTGAGTGCAGCTAAAGAAAATCTGTCTCCTCCCATGGCTTTTGACTGCCTGGCCATGATGAGGAGAAGGCAGCTCCTGGAAGTTTCTCTGCAGACTTCCAGGCTCAAGCCACCCCTCTGTCACAGACCCTCCCCAGGTCTAGGGGTGACCCATCACCCTTATTACCCTGGTGAATCAGAGTGCAGAGACTCCAGGAGAAACTGCAATCACTGCCAATCGGCTGGAGTCAGAAGTGCCAGGGAAAGGAGAGGGTATTTATAAACCTGGCACCAGTGACTGAGTCCTGGGAATTTGAGAGTGGAGCAGCTTCCCCACCCTGCAGGGAAATCAAAGAGGAAAAACACCAACATGCCCTGAGCTTGGGCTCCTGTCAAAAGCCACAGAGGGTGCATCCAAGTACCCTTCTAAATTTAGAACATTCAGTCAAACCAGTTTTCCGGCTCGCCCAGCATCTCTCTCCTTGGCGAGGCCAGCAGTTCTGCTGAGAGCCAGGGACGCAGATGGGAACCCAAATCCCAGCCCAAGTCTTGTCCATTTCTGCTCCCATCACCCTGAGTGCCAGGAACTCCAGGGCGTTTCCCAGACCTGGCACAGCACCATGGGTGTTTGGTGGGGGAAGGGATTGGAAGCTGTAGACTCAGTTACCTTATCTGTAGTGTCAGTGGACCTTGGCCAAGGGACTTCGCCTGGGTGAGCCTTCATTTTACCAGCTCTTTTATATATATACAATAAAAAGATATATATATATACATATATAGTTATTTTTATTGTGATTTATATTTTTTACATTTTGTATTCCCCTTGGGTAACCCGCCACCAATTAACCCGTGACCCATGACCGTGGTCCCTTGTGTCCTTTTCTACTCCATTTTGTGTCCTCATCCTTCCCCTCCCTCGCTGAGAGTCTCTTTCTTATTTGGTTTCCCTATATTCCTGTTAGAAGTGAAACCATTCGATATTTTTCTCTTTCTTTCTGGCTTATTTCACTGAGCATGATCCCTTCTAGTTCCATCCATGTCACTGCAAATTGCCTGTGTTTATCATTTTTGAATGCTGAAGAACATTCCATTGTGTATATGTACCACATCTTCTTGATTCAATCATCTATTTCTGGACATCTGGTTGCTTCCATACTTTTACTATTGTAAACAGTGCTGCAATAAACATACAGGTACATGTGACCTTTTGGATTAGTGTTTACAGATTCAATGCTATTCCAATAAAAATTTCAATGACCTTCTTCTAAGAAATAGAACAATCTGATGAAATTCATATGGAACCACAAAAAACCCCGCATAGCTAAAGCCCTCCTGACTAAAAAGAAAGAAAACGGAGGGATTTCACTCCCTGATTTCAAACTATACTACAAAGGCTTAATAATTAAAACAGCATGGTAGTGGAACAAAAACAGACACAAAGACCAATGGAACCAAACAGAATACCTAGAAATAAAGCCATATATCTATGAACAACTAATCTTTGACAAAGAAGCAAAGAAAATGCAGTGGAACAAGGACAGTCTATTCAATAAATGGTGCTGGGAAAACTGGACAGTTACATGCAAGAAAATGAAGCTAGACTACTACCTCACACCCTGCACAAAAGCCAACTCAAAATGGATAAAAGACCTGGATGTAAGACCTGAAATCATTTCACCAGCTTTTACAAAGGCAAAACAAGACTCGCCAGAAGTCCTCCAGCCCCTGAGCCTGATTCCCCCACCTTTTTTAGGGGGGAAATCACCTCTCAGAAATATTCTGCCAGGATTAAATCCAGTATCAGAGCAAAAGTGTCAAACACAGCTGCAAATGGCAGCACCAATCCAAGTGGCTGAATCAAGATGGCAACTGTAAACTCAGTTCCTATTCTAAGTCTCCCTCTCCTTCTCTTACTAAATTCAACACAGCTTCAAAATATTACCTGTGCTTTCCAGGCACTATGTTTAGTCCAGGGGTTTAAAAAAAGTCATAGGAATTGTAATCAAAAAGGTATTTCTCTATCCTTGACCCTGTCTACAATTGAGTAATAACAAAATCATTTTTAAACTCCTCCTACTAGTCTAGTATTACTATCTTCATTAATAATTTTATTTTTTTAAGATTTTATTTACTTTTACATAGAAAAGCTGGGGAGTAGGCCAGAAGTGGGGGTGGGTGAGAGGATTCACCGGAGACAGAGTGGGGGACAGAGCAGGGAGATATACTGAAATACACTGCTGAGGGGAGCAGTGGGCGAGACAGGAGAGGTCTGCTGGGCCATGTGGGTCAGCTCCCTGGCCAGGGATCAAACTTAGGCCATTGCAGTGGAAGCACTGAGATTTAACCCCTAGGCCACCAGGCAGGCCCCCATTAATAATTTTAATAATAATAGTAACTATCAAGCACTCATGTGTAGACATTGGTTAAGACTTGTACACGAATTATCTTATGTAATTCAATTATCAACAGTTAATGTATAATATTTTGGTAATAAATTATATATGATAAACACTTGATAAATGAATTAAGTTACATAATTATCAATTTATATGTTATACATTATAAAATATATTATACCTTATACACATATTAACTGTTTATAAATAAATCACTTATATCAATTGTCATTATATCAATCATTTACATCAATTAATCAATTAAACCTCTAACCCAAAGGCTGTACCTTGAAAGTGCTCAATATATATCAGAACCAAAGTTCCTTTGATACAATAAAAAAATGTAGAATAGCAGTATCAATGCCTGTGCTCTCTCATTTAATCCTCACAAGAGCTCTACCTAAACTACCTCCCCAGGTGGATCCACAGGGGGCATCGTGAGTAACCTTAAGAATAGAAAAGAACACAAGGGACCATGGAGATGGATCACGGGTGAATTGGTGGTGGGCTACCCAAGGGGAATACAAAATGTAAAAGACATAAATAACAATAAAAATATATATTTAAAAAAAACATAAAATAAAATGTAAATAAAGAGGAATGAAAAAAAAAAAAAAAAGAAAGCCACTCTTGCCTACTCCATGGAGGCCACCATACATCCTCTGGACCAGCTCTAGCTGGAGGGCCCCACGGCACCCAGAGTGATACTGTCCTCCCCTATGCTTTAGTGTGACATCATTCTGTGCCCCAACAGTTACCCCAACTGAGCCTGCAGCTGTCCCTATTTGTGATACATGCTGTGTTCCTGGCTACAAAACCCTGCAGCGGTGGGCTCTCACCACCTTGCCATGCTTTGATGAATGACAGTCCCCCCGGGTTTTGTGCTGTTCTGCTGTAAAGGCCTTGCCCCCAGGGAGTCCAGTGGGCACATTTGCTCCTTACACACTGAGCCCTGTTCTGGGCCCTAGCTTCTTGCTCTGGATTGTCTTCCTTCAGAAGATTCCTTCCCAGAGGCTTCCAGCAAATAACCAGTGAAGCCAAGCCACGCCCCCTAGACTTGCTGGATATTTCTCAACTCCCATTTCTGGTTCCCGGGTGAATAGGACAGAAGTCAGGGCCTCCACTCAGAAGATGGAGATGCTGACCGGCCACACAGGGACTCAGATCTTTCAGTCACCGTCTTAGTGCTGGTTCCGTAATGACTCGGCCAGCCTCACTCTGCTCTTTGTGAGACAACAATGTGCACGGTTAGCATCCAGATGCTTCTCCTCCCAGGATGACTGTTCCATAACTGCTTGATGCTGTGGGCTCATTCCCTTACCGGGTTGTTTTGCTGTCAGGAAGGGAAGGGATTCCCCGCAGCTCACCCATGACCTCCCCCCTTTAATCCCCTGGGCTCAAAGGTTCACAGGAAGGAGAATGGGGTTCCCAGTGGTCAACCAAGAACGCCAAACCAAGATGGACTTAGACCCCGCCCATGTTTGGAAATGCAGACGCCTCGTGGGTGTGGACCCGCCAGGGTAACTGTGAAGACAGCCTGGCCTCCCAGAGCAGCACCGAGATAGAAAGTGGCTGATGAAATGCTCTGGCAGGGAGCGAACCCGGCCTCTTGGCCTCCAGCCTGTGAGTCAGCAGCATCGCTGCTGCTTGTTATCACGAAATTGCACATGTTTGGAAATTTGGTGACATCTGGAGTTTCATTCTTATTCAGGCTGCTTTTGCCATTTCCCTTCCTGGCATGAAACTGTTTCTGGGTATTTTTCGAGACTGTCTGTACCGGTTTCGCTCTGCACTCAGAGTAGAGTGCCTATGAAAACTTTCATAAGCGCAACTGGCGGAAAGCTAAAAAGCAATGGCCATTTATCTGGGATATTGTTTTAGCGCCCCCAGACCCACCAAACAACCTACCCCATCACCCCAAACGCACATAAGCCTGAAACCGCAGTAACCCGTCAAGGGGGAAGGACACGGCGGGTGCGCAGGAGAAGCGCGTGTGCACAGCGAGGCTTCACCTACCAGAATCGCAGAACGGGGCTCAGCGGGAGGCGGTGAGGAGAGGGGTGCGGCGGCCTCCAGGCTGGGCGCTGGAGTGCAGGAGACGAGATGGGGCGCTGGCAGAGAGGAAGAGGGTCCTCTGTGAACAGCTTGTCGGTCGGTCTGAGTCCAGCTGGGCGGGCAGGTCATGAATATCTCCATTTGCTTCCCTGTGGGCGCGACTCCCGAGGGAGGTGCGGGGCTGCGGGGGCCCGGGGGAAGGTGGAAACAGGCCGTGTGCAGGAAGGCCGAGCCCGCGCCTCTTCCCATCAGACAATCCTCGGCGGCGCCCAAGGTGTTCCCACCCGCCCTCAGCCTCCGTGTCCTTTCATAATGGAGTCGCCCTTTCTGCGGCCCACACCAGGGTCCATCATGCCTCTCAGGGCGTCTCCCACCTGCGCAGCCTGGCTCAGGGGAAACCTCGGGGCCTCCCCTCGGGGCTACTGCGCTGGGGCCCAGGGCTCCTTTTCTCTTGCAGGGAAGCTGGCTCTTCACTGTCAGTGCCTGGTGGGCGACCCTGACCCCTCAGCGCCTTCTTCAGCTTCCACCTGCTGCCCGGAGGCCGACCGAGCGGCCGACAGAAACCTTGGCGGTGACCGTCCAAGCTGCAGAGCCTGGGCGTTCACAAGCGATGAGATAAACCCCACGCGGACGTAAACCCGTGCTGACGTCAACCTGCGCTGACTGACGTAAACCCGTGCTGACGTAAACCTGCGCTGACTGACGTAAACCCGTGCTGACGTAAACCTGCGCTGACTGACGTAAACCCGTGCTCACGTGAATACATTCTGACCCGCACTGCTTGCTGTAAACTCCTCCCTGACGTAAAACACACACTGCTACAGACTCAGAAGTAAGACCTATTCTGCCAGCAATTTTGCTTCTCCACCTTTGTGGTAAAAGCGAATATCCTCTTCAGATTTCTTCCCCTTGGTGAAAACAGGCACTGCTATATTGTAGGTCTATGGGGAAAGCCAAGTATGGTTACACAAATTTCTGAAAAGTAGGGAAGACTTTTACAGGGAATGCTGTAGGAAAGCACCCTCAATTGTGCGAAAGCCACAGCTTAAAATACCCGGCTCGCATGTTCTCTCATGGTCTAATGTATATTTGTACACGCAAGAAGGACCAGAGACATAAAGTGCAGCGGCAACTGTAGCCAGGCAGAACCATTTCCTCCCTCTCTTGCCTTCAGACCCAGCTCTACCGTGTGCCATGGGGAAGGCACCTCACTTCTCTGGGTTCCTCTTGGTTCATTTAAGTGGAGCACTTAGGAATTGCTCCATAACTTGCAGTCCTGACTTTCAGCACTCCTGCCACCAGCTTCTCCTCAGATCTATGAACTGCCTTCCTTTGACTCAAAGGCCTGTCCTCACTCCACTCCCATTATGGCTGTGCATCCCCAGGACGTGAGTCCAATTCCACGCTCTTGCTCCTCTTTGCCGTCGTAGGGTGAAGAGCAGTAATTTTCCAAGTTTGGTTCAGCAATGCCTGGGGGTCCCTGAGACTTTCGGGGGGCTGTGAACTCAAGCTCTTTTCAAAACGATGATACCGTGTGTTATAAATACGTGTGTTCTCCTCTCTGCTACCCCCTGGCTCATGTTGAAACCTTCATCCGGATATGCTGGTATTTAGAGGTGGAACCTTAGGAAAATAATTTGGGTCATGCAGTTAGCGCCATCCTGATGACATTTTTGTCCTTATAAGACTCTGTAGGGCTAACTAGCCCTCTCTTTGACAAGGGAGGATGCAGCAAAACAGTAGTCTGCAGTCTGGAAAGGGTCCTCACTGGATCACACTCATCTTAGGCTTCCAGCCTCCAGAACTGAGAGATCAATTTCTGGTATTTATAAACCACCCAATTTATGGCACTTTGTTTTAGCCACTGAATTAAGATGATGTTATTACTCTTTTTCACTCCCATTCTCTAGAGCATCTGGTAGACTATCCAAGAAGTCACAAGACATGATGTCACAACACAGGGGATGCAGAATCACACACAATCCATTTCTATTAAATAGGAAACTGCAGAGACTTAAAAAGCGACGAAAGAATGACACTAATATTTTGGAAACTGGAGACGTTTTCATAAAATAGACATGTTAATGAATAATGAGTTTCTTATTGTTATACTTAAGTGAATTAATAAATATTTTTTATTTAATAAGTGCACTCTCAATGCAATTGCTAAGATGTGATTATCATAGCCACCACGCAAACAAAAGATCTTTGGTGTCCTCAGTCACTTTTTGGTAAGTACTTACATATTTCTAAAACATAAGGATTTTTTAAAGAAGTATAATTCCAGGGTCATTATCCCACATAAAATTTACCAACAATTCCTTAACAAAGATTATGAAACACGATGTATACTTTTTGCTCTGCTGAAGACATGAAGTCTACACATGGCAACTGGAAACCCCTAGATGCCGTCTTCCCATTGATATTTTTCCTTTGAAATGCATTTGGTGAAGGAAGCAAATACTAAAAGATGTTTGTTGTGTCTTGTACCATATTCTGGGTTTGAAAAACTTCATCAATGGAGTTTTGTTTAACATATTTCTGCCCCTGTGTTCCCTTGACATTGTTGTTGCTCTTGGTCGTGGTAGCGTGGATATTATTGAGAATTTGGAGCAGGTTCATCTTTTCTAGTTCTTTAATCAACCTGGAGGTGTGATCATATCCACATTGAATTCCATTTGCAAGGCTGCCTTCTAGGTGATGTGTCTTGCCATGAAGAGATAGGTCTGTCTACTTTCTCTCTTCTGATCAACTTAACAGGGACCATGATCTTTACCCAAATTTGAAAAGTCATTAGGGGCTGCAGTTCAGTCACTTTTAAGAGCATAAAAGGGGCTGACACCACCACTACAGACTAAAGGTTTTAAAAAGGGCCAGCCCATATGCTAAACCAAAAGGCTGCCACTTACTAACTTGAAGTAGTTATGAGCTTGGCAAAGTTACTTAACCATGTTAGGCCTCAGTTTCCTCACCTGTAAAAAGAAGATCATAGTATTACCCAGCCAGTGGGTTTGCTCTAGCAATTAAAATGACAGATATAAAAGGCAGTGTAGGGCGCCCAGTACAATAAAGGTCATCAAAGACCTCCCACACTTGGAAACAACTTAGATGGTTATAGGGAAAAGATTCTGAGTGAAGCCCAAGGAGAGGATGCATGGGGGACTAAAGAGGGAGACAGAGCAACTCCCCTTCCTCTGACCAGATACAGGAACACCCTTCCCAAACCACCCTCCCCCTCCCCCACCTACCCACCTACACACACTAAGCTGTGACCTCCAGTGTGGGCTTGTAACCTAGCCAGGACAGGGTTCAAAGTACAGTTCTACCATTTCCTGGGTGTGTGACCTCTTGGAGCCTCTTAGAGGTAATAATATCCAACTCTTGGTTCATCGTAAGGATTAATGACAGAGCACAGTTGGAAGAGACTAGGGGTGAGATGTATTCCAGACAGGCCATGGTTGTTTGCATCCTGTGAATAAAATCTGTATGAGAAGTCGCTGTTATTGCTCATGGTGGCGGTGCTGTGCATATTACTGAAGACTTGAGGCAGCCTAATCTCTCTTAGTTCCTTAACTGCGAAGCACTAAGGGGGGAAAAATTGGGCTATGACGACTTATGGGAACACAGTCACACAAGTCAAGCCCCCCGAAACCACCTCCTGCCTGCCTGCCACCACAGGTAAACCTACCTTCTTCCTCTGCCCATCTGAGGCAAGGAAGCCAAAGAACTAATCTGAGAGGGCACCACACCCTCTCCCCACGGAGAGATGCGTGCTTTGTCTCTGGGACCCAGTTTCATACTGAAAGACAAGACCTAGTGGGTTTTGGCCTCTCACTGGCCAGGGTGGCCACCTCCTCTCCCATGGAGAAATTTTAACAAGGGGAAGAGAGAAATGGGGACTGTCCCACCCAACAATTCTGAGACACTGGGGTTCCTGTACTATGAGCAGAAGTGGGATTGTGTGAAAGGGGAGAAAGGGCTTCCCCGTGCAGTAATAAAAATGGAAACGTGCCCTCTGTGACTACAGTCCCCCCAGAAGGTAACACCAAATGCTGGTGAGTCTGTGGAGCAACAGTGGTGTCATTCATTGCTGCAAGAATGCAAAATGGAGCCACTTTAGAAGGCAGCTTGGCAGCTCCTCACAAAGCTAATCATAGTCCTATTATACTATTCAGCAATTGTACTCCTGATTTGAGTGACATGAATTGAAAACCCAGGTCCACTCAAAATCCTGCACAGGAATATTACAGCAGCTTCATTTTAATAGAAGTTATTTATTTTATTTTAATTACCAAAGCTTGGTAATTACCAAAGCAACGAAGATGTCCTCCAACAGGTGAAAGGATAAGGATGGTATACACAGACTATGGAATATTATTCAGCAGTAATAAGAAATTAGCTGTCAAAGGCCTCCCTGGTGGCGCAGCGATGTGAGTTTGAAGCCCGGCTGGGGAGGGCCGGGGAGATTCCCACATGGTGCAGCAGACCTCTCCTGCCTCACCCGCTGCTCCCCTCAGCAGTGTATTTCCATCGATCTGCCTGTTCTGCTCCCCACTCTTTCTTTGGCTGCCCCATGCCTCTGGCCTGTGCCCCAGCTTGTATGCATAAATAAATAAATCTTCAAAAAAATTAGCTATCAAGACACAGAGAAGGCATGAAGGAAACTTACATGCATCTTGCAAAGTGAAATAAGGCAACTTGCATAGTTTCTGTGAAACTGACATAGCTGAGCTTTTGGTTTAAGGTTTCACAAGCTGAAATCAAGGAGTACAATGAGAGTTGGGTCTCATCTGAGACTTGAGGGCTCTTCCAGGCTCATTCAGGATGCTGGGGGTGGAGGGAGATAGTCTTTGTGTTAACACCAAAGTCCCTGTTTTCTTGCTGTGGGACACTGATAACTGATCTCAGTTCCTAAAGTCCTCTTGCCACTCCCTGCCATGTGGGTGTCTCCACCTGGCCCTGCAAGGCCAACAGGGGAAAATCTGCTTCAGCTTTGAACCACTGTGACTTTTCCCACCTTTGGTCTCTAGGTCCATAAAGCTGCACCTGGCTAGGGCAGGCCCACCACACTCAAGAGAGCAGGTGATTATATAAGGTGTGAACACCAGGGGCTGGGGGCTTGAAGCCATCTCAGAATTCAATCACAGCCCCAAATCATTAAGAAGCTTTCTTAAACTAAATGGTCTTGCTCTCTGCAGAACAACCAAAGATAAGGAAATCATTATTTATTTTTACACACCCAGGATCAAAGCAATAACACATTTCTTTAGAAAAATCATTGCAAGAAAACCCGTGGAAAGACAAAATTGCCATTTCTTTCTTCTTCCTACAAAGAAGTTTCACTCCAATCTCATCGAGCACCTACTGTTTGCTGGCATTATGGAAAGTTAAGGGATAAAGGAAGTATATTTTCCTGCCCTCAAATAACAAACTGAACTCAGAAACTGATTCATGCTTTTATATAGTTATTCATTCAACAAACATCTTGCTTTTTCTCTGTGCAAGGCACAAAAGTATCAGAGATTCAAAATTATTTTTTGCCCTCAAGCTAACTCACATTGTAAAAGCAACATTTTGAGTTGCAATATCACTTAATATTATTTTCAACTGCTTTAATGACAGTATCGAATCTGACAGTTTGAGTACAGTATGCAGAAATGAGAATGTGGTTAGCTTGAAATTGCAATTGAAAGAACAGAAACCTTGGAATATAAACCCAAATGATCAGGGTAATGTAACTAGTAAAGGAACAATGAAAGGTGTTTGCCTCTAGCCATGATACACTGGAAAAGACACAACATCTCCTCTGTGATTTTCTTGCCCAAAGAGCATAGACTGAATTGAGTAATGAAAAAAGATGACACAGACATAAATTGAGGGGTATTCTCCAAAATATAACTCCCTGTTATATTCTTTTCAAGTTGTCATGGTCAAGAAATCTCAGAATGGTGAAGGGAATATTCCAGATTAGAGACTAGGAACAACTAAATGTGATCCTGGATTGGATTCTGAACCAAAAAAAAAAAAGGACATTTGCCAAAAATGATTATATCATAACATTGTTATTAATATCAATTTCCTGATTTTTATACTGGTGCATGTATGTATATATAAGTTGGTATCCATTGGGAGGTTTGGGACAAGGGCATGTGGGATTTGAGGGGTTAATTTTGGCATCCTTTTGAAGTCTGAAATGATTTCTGAGTGAAAAGACAAAGAAGTAAATTGGAATACCTGTTCACAGCTTCCCGCTGTGTGTCCTTGGGCAAATCACTTCAGCTCTCTGAGCCCCAGTGGTCTCACCTATTAAAGAGAGTCATTAAAAGAGATTGGGGGCCTCCCTGGTGGTGCAAGAGGTTAAATCTCAATACTATGAATCTATTGGCAGCCAGAGTTCCATCCCCAGCCAGGGAGCTTCCCACATGGCGCAGCAGACCTCTCCTGCCTCGCCTGCTGCTCCCCTCAGCAGTGTACTTCAGTTAGTTCGCCTATTCTGCTCCCCACTCTGTCTCTGGTGAATTCTCTCACCCCCGCACCCACACACACCTCTGGCCTACACCCCAGCTCTTGTATACATAAATAAGTAAATCTTTTTAAAAAAAGAGATTGGTACTCTTAAAATATAAATAATAACAACAACAACAATAAACCCAAAGAGATTGAAACCCTTATAAGGAAGTAACCTGAAATTAGGGCAAATTATTCAATAATCTGTCTGCAAGTTATTTCTTAACCCTTAGACACACACAAACTAGGAGAGGTTTCTGAAGGCAAGCGAGGCCCTGTCATCACAACCCGTCACACAGCAGTGGGGTGAGGATTTGAACCCAGCTCAGTGTGATTCCAAGTGCTGTCTTGTGCTGCCGCCCCAGGGCTGCTACAATGATGATAACAGGAGGGACAGTGTGAGACACCAAGGGTGAGAGGGGAGAGAAAGACTCTGCAATCAAACAGGAAATGTGGTCACAGCAGACACAATCTTAAAAACATAACCGCAGGCTTCAACAAAAAAAAAAAAGAAAAGAAAACTTGTCAACCACAGCTCTATCCCACCAGGAATTGGCCCACAATGTCTGAATTTTCTCCGGTTTGTCAGTAACTGCTTGTTACTATCCCAATGACTAAGGAAGCAGTCCCACATCTCCCTTTGGAAGTAAAAGAGTAAACAAGAGTGCCGCACAGGTGGTATACTGGGGGCCCAAGTATGCACAGAGCTACAGCTGTCAGTCCCGTCACCTCGAGACAGCTTATTTGCCATCTGACCCGGCAAAGTCCAAGGCTCCGGAATGGACCATAGCTGGAAATTCGCAAGGACCAGCTTCCTTCCTCTAGAACTCCGAGTGCGTGTAAGCTCTACGGTGTGCGTGAGCGTGGGTTCCTCGACACACAGTGAGTGGCTACACCTGAGGACCCCAAACATCCCACATCACAAGTCATTTAAATCCAGGAGGTTAAGTTACACCCCACAAGTCACCACCTGGCTGGGGGATTTCCCCTGTGGGTGGCGTCCCCGGGCACTTCTTGAATTACAGCAGCTTGGACGTCAGTCCCTGATGACAGAGTCCCAGAGACCCTCCCTGTTTCCCAGCTTGTTCCCTCCCGTGCCCATTCTTCAGACAGGTTTCTGCTGCTTTAAAGGAAACTGGGAGGAGGTAGATGCCAGGGAATCTACACTGATGGTGCACCTGCTGTGTGGCAGCCCTCCTCAGTGTCTTCCTGCATTTAACGCCCGTAAGCCTCATCACCTGTCATAGGAGTTACTGTGTCCATTGTACAGACTAGGAAATGAAGATTGTGTCCTTCATCAAAACCAAATCAGAGATTTAGCGTTCTTCCCACTAAGACCTAACGATTTCGAACATACTGGCCCTAGTTCACTCCAGTTGTTTCCTTCAGCAAAAGCTCCCCGTGTTTCTTACAGATCGAGTCCTGGAGGAAGAACTATCACTGATACACACACACTGGTGCTTCCACCTGCCTGGTGCTCTGGCTAGTCCCCACCCCATCTGGGGGTACAGAGTCCCCCTCCCACCCTCCACCCTGAGCTCCCCACAGTGGCTCCTGTCCAGCCTGCCACTGGCTCCTGAGGTCTGGCTCGTGGCCAGCTGCTCCAGATTAGTGCCCCGAGCAGACCACTCTGGATGCTGACTCCGCTGGGCCTAGAACTCCCCCGGCCCACGCCTGGCCCGAAGTCATCATGTCCGCATTTCCAGAACGGGGTTGAAGGATGGAGAGCTCCAGAGCTCACTAGAAACCTAAATTCAAAGCTTCTGAAAGGGGCTGTTTTATGGATCCCCGAGAAGTCTCAGCCTTCTCACCTACTCTGGTGCAGTCCTCAAGACACCCCTTGGTGAACTGGTGCAGAGCAGGTCACAGACACCATAAGGGGACGTGCCAGGTGTCACAGCTAGGGTGCCTCCCTGGAACCACACCTGGTTAGCAGCAGAGACGGGAGCCTAGCTGGGAGACCAGACACCTTTCCACAGGCTGAGTCTTGGGCCCGGATGTGGTGCCGACGCCAGCCTGAGCTGAGTTCCCTGCCTCGCATGCATAGCTTTGTACCGCACTGGCCTGCAGAGACACTAACACGCCCTTCTGGATTCAGCAACTCTGTGCCAACAGCTGCCCTAGAAGGTGTGGGTGCGTGTGTACATGAGTGTGTGGGCATCCAGGTATGCAGATATGCATGGACCTATCTAATCTCATTTAAAATGAAGTCTAGGGCCTCCCTGGTGGCGCAGCAGTTAAACACTGGGCTGTGGAACTGTCGACAGCAGTGACGCCGGTTCGATGCCTGGCCGGGGAGATACCCACATGGCGCAGCAGACCTCTCCTGCCTCGCCCGCTGCTCCCCTCAGCAGCATACTTCCATCCATCTGCCTGTTCTACTCCCCACTCTGTCTCTGGCTGCCCCACGCCTCTGGCCTCTACCCCGGCTTGTATGCATAAATAAATAAATCTTCAAAAAATAAATAAATTAAATTAAATTAAGTCTAGTACATGTCTCATCTAATTTCACCAGTAAAGAATGACTATGTACCAACACCTATTATATAGGTAGATCAAATCTCACCTCTCTATGCACATAATCTCCTTTATAGACATCGTTCATTTATACAAATATTCATTTATACAAATCTTATCTATAAATCTTAAAGCCTCACACACAAATATACTCACATATAAATCATATTTAATCATTCCATAGTGATTATGTGCCAACAACGGTTCTAAAAAGGGTCATGTTATTATAAATCTAATTTATATAAAATATATAAAATCTTGCATATATGAAACTTCCATTTAGTCATGAAACAGCAATACTGGCATCTATTCTGCTATGTAGATAAAATTTCATATGTACATAGAAATCTCATTAAGCAAATCTTAATCATTGAAAGGCTATATTCCAATAACTATTTTACCTGTAGTATATAATCTAGTTTTATACATTAATGCCATTTAAATATTTAAATACATGCCATATACATAAAATCTCATACACACACACACACACACACACATATACATACTCACATATATAAATGTGTAAATCCCACTTCATCATTTAAAAATCCTAGGAGCAGGCTCAGTTATTTCCAAAGACAGAGAGGTCAAAGACCCTGGGCACGTGATACCAGGTCTCAGCTGGGCTCCTGGCACCCCCACTCAGACCCCCAAAGCCCAGGGCTGTCCCTGCCTCGGGCACATTTCCAGCTTTCAGCTGCTCAGCCCCCAAATCCCAGCCTCAGCCTTGCAGCCTCTCTCTCCAACTCCACAACTAATACAAGCAGCAAATCTTGGTCTGCCTTCAAAATACACTCAGATACACACTTCTTACCCCCTTAGCTGCCCCATCCCTAATTGAAGCCTTCATCAGGACAGGTGGACAATGGCGAGTATCCTATTGGTCTCCTTGTGCTGCACTCAGCCAGCTTGTGCCTATGTTGTCACAGAGCGAGTCTGTTCCAAGTCCCGATCTTGAAGAAGGGCAAAGAGGCACGCAAAGCAAAACTGATGACAATGACGATGTGAGAGCAACAAAGAAAAAGGAAAGGGAGGCCAGCAGAGGGAAGATTCTGGGCTCTAGGACTGGCCCCCCAATGAAGGGAGCCAGAAGGAAAACAAGCAATGCACGCTGTACATCTTTAAGACCCCGAGGGTGTCATTCAATTATTCAAGAAGGGTTTCTCTCTGGACTGCACTGTGGACAGTTCAAGACTCACGGAAGGATGACCCACCTTTCTCACTCCTAGACTCCCTGGTTCTTTGACAACAGTCTGAGAAACATGCGCCTCTGAGCACAACAGGAGGAGGGGATGTTGGGAGGGGGAAGGCAGTGCCCAGCAGAGCACGGTGGATGGCAACCTCATGCAAACCCCTTCCCCAGAATTCCTGTGGCCATGAATCCCTGAAAATCTCCCTCTTTCCTGCAGCCCCTCTAAAACCTTTCTGTAGGCAGGCTCTAGAAGCCAGGGCCCCCATCAATGTGTCTTTCATCTTGTGTTGAGTGAAGCCACAAGGCCACGCACATGCAGGACGTTGCGTAGTTCCACAAGGAAGAGTAGCATCAATTGTCATGGCAGCAGGCAGGATTGAACAAGACTGAGCTCTGCAGAGGGGTTCCTCCCAGTGAGTATGGAGCCTTGTGCAAGGGACATTCCA
Source organism: Scalopus aquaticus (assembly GCA_004024925.1). Classification (NCBI taxonomy): domain Eukaryota; kingdom Metazoa; phylum Chordata; class Mammalia; order Eulipotyphla; family Talpidae; genus Scalopus; species Scalopus aquaticus. Next base: position 24,008 of record PVIJ01002818.1, read on the forward strand.
TGTATACTGGGGAAGGAGTACATGCCCATATCAGGCCCCTAAAAATGAACCCATGGTGCCCCTCCCATTCTAGGGTCCTCTGGAATCAAGCTATCAGAGTCTCCTACTGCAACTCTCCGAATACTTGAGCCTCAAGCCTCACATCCGTGAGTGGAGGTAACTATGTTCCCCAAGAACCCATACATAACCCAGAAGCATCACCTTCCTAAAAGCCCCAGAAACTTCTCTTTTCAGAAACCACAGAACCTATTTGTGAACGTTATGTACAAGCTGTGAAAGGGAGAACACAAGCGAACGCAAACAAAGTTTCAACCTTTTTATTCAAAGCAGCCTCTCACAATGTATAAATACTGCATATTAGCACACATGAAAAATACAACTTCTAAGGCACCCAGAAATGTGTTCACACACGTTACAGGACCATTCACAAAGAGAGTGTACGATTTGCTCTAGACAGTCAGCATTTGATAAGTCAGAAGATTATTATCTCTCAGTACTGCACCCAGTCTCAGAAATATTTACAGCGTGGTGAGAAAGGGTCAGCTGTACCTGCTTTATAACTCTATGAAGTACTCATACTTACAAGACTCAGAACTAGTTAAAGACTCTCCCATGATAACCTGGCAAAATAAAACAAGTAGCCTAATTTGCAAAGGTCTCCTTGGATTTTGGTGTGTGCGCTACGTCCATGATCAAATCCCAACACTCGTAGGTGGGCTGGGTAAGTTTTTGGTAGCCTGCTTCATTATCAGAAGTTTGGTAATAAGCCTTACCAGTAGAATACCACTTGTTCAGCATCAATGACTTCGCAACCAGTCCATGGATGAATGGTGTCATTCATCCATGAATGAGAATGGAGCATCACCTGGTGTGGGGATGGAAAGAAATTCTTCTCATGCCCAACAGCGATTGGAATGGGTCAATGTAGAACAAAAAGCATGTGGACATTTGGCAACTGCAGGATCTCGCTGCTAAGTGTAGATGCATCTGAAGAACTCTCATTGAGGGTTCCTCTTTGGACGGAGTGGTCTATGCTGCTTAGAAAACCTGGAAGAATGCCAGATCTCCACTTTTTATGATATGGATACAGGCTGAGACTACACAGCAAAAATACCCACCTCACCTGAGAAAGCAAGTTTCAGTCAGAGAAACTCATCTTTCAGAGCCTTGTCAAGGGGACAGCAAATCCATCTGTATGGCCAGCCAGAGGGGAGGGGGGAGGAGGGCAAGGCTGTGGAATCAAGCCGCTTCTCAGTGCCAGGGAGCATGAATACACACACCTCTCCAGATGTGCCACCACCTATGAAACTCATGCTTTGTTGAAAATGGAATTCTTTGGTCCTTGGTTTTATGAAAGGCAATATATTTTCACAATCCTATCAAACATGGACGTCAGTCAATGACTTCAAGCTGAGACAGATGGCACAGGGACAAATCAAACACTAAATGGAAAACTCTACCTCCTCTGAACATCCTAGAGTCCCCTTTGTGAGGTCCACCTTCATGACCATCCTGCCAACAAGGGTATGGTCGACCCACAGGGATGCCAGAGCTGAAGCTGAAACCAGACTTCTGTTTTCTGTAAACAAATTTGAGGCAAACCTCCAGGCTAATGGTAGGAACGTTGACTTTGTGAATGCTTCCTGCGTGAGAAGAGCCAAGCAACTTATTTAGCCATCCTAGAGCCCCGTTCTCAAGGTCATCTTTCAAGCCTGGGAAGGAGAATAAGTTGGTAACTATGGAAGAGTGCCAAGTTTGAAAGGAATCAAAACTGTAAAAAAATATGTAGCTCCAAATTCTAGTTGTTTTGATTAGACAGACACAGTAGACACGCCGTCCACAAGCCGATGTGTCTGTTCTGTGTCTCATGTGCCCCTGCCTGCCAAGCTCAGGTTGGGCAGGGCGTAACACCCAAGCTTCCCGGATCAGACACTCCAGACAGGGGAATGCCGACGCTGGAATCGCCTTTGGATTGTCTGTACAGTATGACTCGCGTGTAAACTTTGTTAACGTCTCTCAAGGAGTGCTGACTTCAGCCAGACTGTTCCAGGTCATCCACCTGGATGGTCAGGAACCCAGGAAGGTCAACTGCCAAGGTCAGAGCAGGAAGTGCCATGTGTTCAGAACAAAAGATGAACCTCCAGCATCCTTCCCCATGACCATGTCTAGACTATGTCTAAGCCACAAAGGTGGCTAGGAAAATCTATCCTTGATCCACTCACATGGCCAAGGACAATCACCAAGGTGCCCGTCTGGCCCCTGCTGCCATCAGCTCAACCAAACCCTTTCGACTCGCCGTGACTGGCGGCCGCATTCAGCCCATCGACGTGGCTCCCGTTGTTTGGAAGAAACAACCCGTATTACCCTTATTTTTGTGTTTTTTTTTTTCAACAAGCTTAAGGCTCTGCTCACAAACTCCATCAACTGCCACACAGTGAGAATGTACAGGGAGAGCTTAACTACATATGTAGTTGTGAAGGCTGGGAAATTTACTGATCCTAATGGTAAGGCTTATTCACAAATTCAATACATTTTCAAATTATACTTCAAACTCAATTACTTTGAGAAAAAAATAAATTAACCTGCTCTTTCACAATATAAGAGCATTAGATTCGAATGGGGAGGGGGGTGGGGGGACAACATTGGCACCAAACCAGTATGCTATTTTCTGAAAGAACAAGTGATATTGATGGAAAAGATTGCCTAAAACGCATATCCTAACTTATCACAGAAATATAAAAGTTTATATTCTGAAAATATATACTGTATTAAAGTCTGTAAGCATTTCAACCAAAATTTGCAGAAATAACTAAGCAACACTTATCTACAACAAAAATATACATGCAAGACAACCCCCAAATGGTTTCCCTTAAATATCTACAAAGGCAAAGTGTAGATTTTTAAAGATTATACAAAACCATTTACAGAGAAGAAAATAAAATACTTACGAAATCTCATTTAGAGTCTTAAATACTGTGTATATTAGTGAGTGTGTCTAAACTAATATATACAACAGATCTAAGTATCTGAATACAGAAACACAGAAGAGAAGCAATGCTGCATTTTAAATGTTCACTTAGGAAGATTTGAAGATGGTTCTATTTGTTTCTTTTTGTTACAAAAATTTCCACAGAAACTAGATTGGAAAATTTCATGAATGTGACTAAATTTCAAATTAAAAAAAGTTTGCAAAATTTTTTCAACCAACAGTTAATAATGGGAATGCAATTCAGCCTTCAGTCAAGGCTGTTTTTAAATGTGGATATTCAAAGATACAGCTGCATTGATCAAAGTCTATTGTGATGGTTATTTTTCCATCCTCACCCTTAACTTCATGTGGGAAAAACCTATTTTCATGCTTCAGAGAGAACGTCTCCTAGTTTCCTCTATACCAAACAAGAATAATATTTCAAATCAATTCTCTACTACCTCTCACAGTTATCCAATTTCATTCTTAGAGGGTAATATTTGGTAGTTTTTACCCACAAACATTATTCCAAAGCCAGAAGGGATGTGTGAGTACCTCGGCATTAGTTTGTGGCTTCCAAATGGTGAGGGGGATCTGGCCACCTCAGTGAAGTTCCGCGAACAGTTCTCAAATGGTTCCAGGACAAGATGCCAGGGGCCAGAGCAGAGAAGAAAAGAGACTTCCACTCACGGCTCACAAATAGACACGGAGTGTACTGTCCAGATGTTTCCTCGATGAAAGAAGATACACAGCTGTCCTTTTGACCCCAAAGGTCATTCTGGGACGGGGTAGCCAAAACCAGGAATAATCCCCCACAGGTTTTCCCCAGCTCTGGGACATGATAGACATGAGGGGGAAGGGAGCAAAGCAGGGTGCAGAGGAGGGGAAAGGGAATCTTAGGGGGGAAGAGAGGAGCTGGGCTAGAAGATGAGAAGGAAAGCCTAAGTCCTGTCTGGAGGCACCACCACTGGCCTGGCATGTCCCACCCCAGGTAGGTTTGGGATAAATTACCCGGATCTCATCTGCACATTATCAAAACAACCATCCAGAAAGCAAAGAACTCAGTAGTTTGGTCTACCCTGTTAGCTAACACATTTCACCAACTTCTGAACAATTTGTGGAACATCCTTCTCAAGGTGACTGTACACAGCCAACACAACACAGAAACAACAAAAGAATGTCCTTTAAACCACCTCCTGTCATACTCAGGACCTGCAAATTATCCACAAGCACCGCACCTCAGGGAGGGATTCATGTGCCCGCCTCAGCCGTCACGCAGAGTCGGTTCCAAGACTGGATCTGATGTTACTTCCAAAGTTAAATAAAACCTTTCAGGGTCTTTCAGCAGGGAACAGAGATAGACACCGACCACAAGGGTCTGAAGCATCTCTTCCATCTCCCACAAGAAAAAACCTGACCCTGCTTCCTTCAATTTAGCTGCCTCAGAAGGAAGACAAAACAGGGGGCTCTTTCTGTAGGATTAGCAGTGGCAAAGAGATTATCTGCCATGACATACAAGAACAAGGTTTTCCCAGGGGCTCTGGGGAAGCAAATATGCTTTCTCAAAGGAAGAGACAAAACCCAACTGGGAATGTGACACGGGCTTTTGTAGTGCCCTAAGTAGTGCCTGGTAGTCCAGATCTGCAGGTTCCACAGGACCCCACGTGGATGAAGGAGGGGCACACAGGACATCCATTCCCTCTTCCTCTGGGTTCAGGATGCGTGCTGTCCCCTGCTGGCTCCCCATGGCCAAAACGGCACAGGCTGAAGGAGAAGGAAGGAGAAGGCAAGAGGTTTCCTCTCCTCCTTGACCCTTATAAAGCCATGGGGAAACTCAAAAAAGAAAGAGGCTTTCCTGAGAGGGAACTAGGCGATCTTGGCATCAAGAGTCCAGAGAAACTTCAAGCCCACTGTGTAAAGGACATGGAGCTATAAAGCAGGCACACGCCCGTTCAAAGCTCAGGCCAGGAATCTTCTCCGCCTGCCCGGCCCAGAGAATACAAGTGCATTTAGGAGAGGAAAATGGACCAGAGGAGAGAGAGACAACTGTGGCAATGACCTTCCCCTTCTCATCCGACCTCACCTCCCAGCTGCGTCCAGCTCTTAACTGCTCTACTCAACTCTCCCCAAGGAAGGGTCAAGGGAGGCAGGTGGCAACATGGGGAAAGAGAAGAGGGGCCTCCTCTGAGAATGCTCATGAGAACCTCACTTTCCTGGGTATTTGGCAACCCAGAGAACATTCCTGTCAGTTCTCTGCTCTGACCACTCATTTTTCTCCTCACCAAGCAAAACCAAACCCAAACCCCCTCCCCCCCCCACCCCCACAGACCAAGGACTTTGGCCTGATGTTGTCTATTCAGCCCCGGGGTCCCCACGTAGCCCAGTGGCCCTGGAGCAGGAGGTGTGAACCTTGGTTATTGCTCCCTTATGTGTAACTACCAGGAGAATGGGTCGCCTGGGCTTCTGGATGCGTAAAAAGTCAGACTGTCTACTGACAGCTCAGGGCAGCCCTATCTAGATCTCACTGAAGAGACAGACTCTGAAATCCAAGGTCAGCAGTTGTCCCAAAGAAAAATGTCTCACCCTAGTGCCCATGCAGTCGATCCGCAGGCTTGGCCTATTCCCCATCTCCTGCCAACATCAGACAGCGAGGTCCTGGGTTTGTCCCAGCACCGCTCAGCCTGCAGGTCACTTTGTCTCCTGAAAGGCAGCAGAGTGAAGAGAAAACTCTCCCAAGATTTCCCTTAAGCACGAGCCTAGAGAACAAATGTTGCTCCAGCTAAAAACTGTTTTCCACGCAGAGGACCTGGTACAGAGCCATTACTTTTATCCACAGAAATCCTTCCATTTCTATCTTTCTGCATCTTATTTCTACCTGATTCATTGCTAGAATGCACCAAACGGCAGGAACCTGGTTTGGGATTTGGTCCGGGGCAGTATGAAAATAATATCTGTGTCAGTGACAGATATCGTAATATATAAACAAAAATAAATAAATTAAATAAGTCTGATTAAAGAAAAAACATTTCCTAGTAGTTCATGTTTTTGCAAAACTAGCTTTACATATAATACACATAAATTATCAGAATTTCCACTTACATTGTTTTAAAAATATATATTTAACAAAACATTCCTAAATTTACAATATCTGGGTTTGTAAATCACTCAATTAGGTTTTGAGACCAAGCCCTAAGAGTCACACAGGTCTGCATCAGAGAGGAGACTGAGGCTGCTCTGCGTGATCATTTTGTTCATTGGTCTGGAAATTCCCTAAGATGCATTGTCCCCTGTCACCAGATCTGCATGTAACCAGAGAGAGCCAAGTCTCCAAATCAGAGGCACTGTGTAGACACAGCCTGAGTCAGGAGGGCGGGGACTGCTTGTCCCCGCCCAGGACCAGGATGGTGCATTTCAGCAAGTAGGGACAGGACACGGGTCCCTGGCAGAGGCCTGGGAAGACATAGCCCTCGGTAGCTCTGGAGCCAGTTGGGGTGGGGGCACGGGGGAGGCCAAGTATGCTGCGTTTCCCATCTGCGACACAAAACCAAACCAATGAGGAACAAGCAAAGGACACGAGGAAATGGACACAACCCTAGGTTTTAAGAGAAGCCTTGACAAACTCCTTGGCCGGGCACACACCCTGCTCTGATTTCTGAATCACGGGGCAAAGCTGGAGTCAAATGCCCTTGAGCGCTGCGGCAAGTGGGCCGGGGCCCTCAGACTTCATAAATTTTGTCCTGCAGGTAGCTGAACAGGGAGTCCAGGCCTTTGGAGGAGCTCCAGAGCTGCTTGAGCATCAGGCATTCCTTCTCATTCACATCTTCCAGCACCGACTTCAGGAAGCTCCGCACCAGGCATTTTGACTCCTCTAACACCTGGAGGGAAGAGCAGATCCTCGTTAGCGGGGTACCAGGGATGCTGCTCCAGAAGAACCCACCTGGCCTCCAAGGCACCAGCTCGCCTTCCAAAACCCAAAGGCAGAGGAGGCCGCCTCTTGCAGTCCGCGGCCTGCCAGCACCATGGCCCCAGTGGTGCCAGGACAAATCAGGGCATGACAGCTGGGTGGGGGGTAGAGGTGTGCCAAGATGTTGTGTCCTCTCTCCTGAGATGGCTGGGTGGGGGCCTGTGCTACCCCCACCACCAAGCCTTGTCTTTTACCTCAGGGCAACGGTGTCCTAAAAAAATTTTGGGAAACCCCGCTCTTTAGTTTCAACCTGTGTTTCCTTTTCATTATTTGTGGCACAGGAATAATGACTCCTAACTCAAGGGTGAGGTGGTAAGATGATGAGATAAACTAATGGCTGTCAAAGAATCCACAGGACCCTTTCCACCTACCAAGCCCCTAGTTCAGGAAGAGCAGTAGATATAATCGTAGCAGTTACTGAACCGATGATCAATGACAATTGCAAGTCACAGGAACGAGTAGTAAGGATAATAGCAACATTATCGTATCACAGAAGTAAGAACAGTAGCAACAGTAAGGTAGTAGTAATAACGGTAACAGCAACAATAACCATAGCAATGAGTAATAACAGTCGTGCTAATCACAATAACACCGACAATGCCACATTAACGCCACAGCCTCTGTGTACGTTTCCTGCATTCTTCCACTTGCCCATCGCAATAGCTCTGCAGATAGGCGGTATTTTTGTCTCTACTTTATAGATGATGGACCCGAAGCTCAATGAAGTCGTGTTGCTGTGCCTGGTGGATGTGGCCTGCAAACCTTCTGCTGATTCTGACAGGCACGTGGCTGCCTCCCTCTGGCAGATGCCCTGCCGGAAAGTGAGGCCTCCGAACATCTTTCACCAGCCTTCGCTGGCCTCTGCTGACTGTCCCCAAGCACTTGGAGACAGAAAAGGCAAGACAAGAGCTTGCTGGCCTAGGCAGGCCAGAGGGTCTATGACCTATTCCTCGGCTTGGGCAGGATGGGCAGGGTGGTGATTACAGGCTGCCAGTGCTAAGATGTCCTACGAACACCATCTGCCAGAGGCTGGGGTGGTGGGTAGATGACTTTCTCCAGCAAATCACCCCAAAGCTCCTGGGTTCATAACTCCGTAATAATTCCCTACAACATCTCAGCAGCTACTGTCACCTGAGATTCTCCATCACCCAATGGCCCAAGTCCTCAGTAGAGTCTCAAGGCTTGTTTCCTACCTTCCCTTTCGGTCCCTCAAACGTGACAAAGAGCCTGAACTCCCCACAGGGTTTCTGCCTGGTGCCCTCACTCACGCTGCTTCCTTGGGTCAGAATACTACTCTGACCAGCCTCTCTTGGGCTAAGCCTGTGGTCACCAACCATCCCCACTGGCCAAGGGGACACAGGTTTCACGAGACATGGGATTTTCAGAGCTAAAATCAAGAGAACCGGTGATCAGGATATGATCAGGACGCTCAGGATCAGGATGAGCACAGTGCTTGGGCCATACTGAGTGTCCATCGACAATGCAGAGCCCACCCCCCACCCCACCCCACCAACGCCATCATCACCACCACCCACCGTCAACATTACCAATGTCGTCGCCATCATCATCCTCATGGCCATCATCATCCCCATCATCTCCATCCCCATCATCCCCATGCCCATCATAATCATCGTCCTCCCCACCATCATCACTATTGTTAAGCGCCCAGGGAGCACAGCTTACGCACAGTAGCTGATGGAGCAAATCAGGGCATGGAAGCTGGGTCGAGATGCAGGGTGAAGGGGAGAAATAAGGGTGTATCTTGGGCCCTAAATGCAGCCCAGCACCTCCCTTACTTGGAAGCACAGCAAGCCCCAGGTCTGAATCTCCCAAAGCACCTTTCTTATCCCATCAACGACCCTGGGGCTGTACAGCCTTTTCTCTACCTTTCAACAGGATATTTCCATACTGTGCTCAGAGTGATTTTATCAGATAAAATCGACATTTAATTAAAAACTGGCGCCTCTGAGGAGGTGTTTTTTATTTATCTATTTTCCAATGTGTCTCCAGAGTCAACCAGTGATGTTTAAAGGCGCCGAGCACTTGGTGGGCAGGAGAAGGTGAAATACAAGATGGAGGGGACGGGGGGCTGCTTCTCTCGAGCCGGACTGGTGTAGCCTCAGCCTTTGCTTCCAGTCTCTTTGAAATCTCTGGGTGCTCTGTGCACCTGTACACATTTAGGATTTTGCTTTAAGGCAGCGCCCTCTATCTCAATCTCTCTGGTGAGACGATGGGGGACTTCTAACCATGCTGACTGCCTCCCTCTGAACTGTCGCCCTCAACACCCAGAGGAGGCACCTATTAAAACCCAGGACCTGTGGCAAGTCAATGAGCCCCTCTGGGCCCGCGGCGCTCGTCTGCAAAGTGGGTCCACTGTGAGGACAGCACGCGAAGGCCAGGAACTCACCACGGCACTGCACGACGCCATCTCCTTGACCCGCAGCATGACCTCCTGGCTGAACGTGGTTGGCCAAAAGACCTGGGACACGAGGCCTCGGCTGCATGCCTCCTGGGCCGTGAGCTTCCGCCCGCAGAAGAGCATCTCATTGGCCTGGAAAAGCAAAGGCAAGCTGAAAGGGAGGTGCCTCCTGTATCTGCTGGGAAGGCCTGGGCAGATGCCTGCAGCCATCCCAGATGTCAGAGGCAGAATTCTTAACCAGGGGCAATCACCTGTGTCTACGTGTGTCTTTCTAAGACAAGATTCCACAGTTCTCGTCACAGACGCTAAAGAAGCAGTGTACCTACTGTGAGTAGTGAACCTACTGGGACTGGGTCTGCCCAATATCTTGCCTCCACTCCTTGCCCCCCTCCACACACCTGGCAAAGGACCCATAGGAATGAGTACATACCTCAGGCTGGGTGCACTTCAGTGCTGAGAGCTAGGACAGAATGATGGGGCGGGGCGGATGAGGATCTAAGCTGGATGTCACAGCTCTCTGAGGTTTCCATCTGGACTGGGGTAAGGCGGATGGGATCTTCCTCCCTCTCCAGTTGCAGGCTACAGTCAGCAAGCCCTGGGCCTCCACTGCCAGACCCCGGCTCTGTGGTCAGGCAGGTGCATGGAGGAAGGAGGAACGACAGCCCAGACACGCTAGGACTCCCTCCCACAGAGCTCCTAGAGCTGCCAGTTATGGGTACCATTACGTTCCTTTTCGGCCTTTAGCCAGTTACACTGGCAACTAAAGAGACCCTGAGTAAGTCACAGCTTGATTCCAATGTGGAGAGGCCTGTATCTCCCAGAAGCCCAGTCAAGTGGGTGGAAAGCTCCTGTGCCTGCCTCGGTTTCCTTGGCACCCCACTCCTCAGAGAGTTTCCTTTTGCTCTGAAGTTGGCAGCTATCATGCATGATCTGGGAGGGGTTACATGGATAAAGTCCTAAGCACAATTGGGGGTGCAGAGACCCACCAGAACTTACCAGCAAAGGACCTTCACACTGGTGATTAGGGTGGACTGGTCACATCATGAACAGGGTCCCCGTGTCCTTCAGGAGGGACCCCTACCTCCTTCACTGGCAGACACAGCCCTTCCTGACCTCCCCTGCACGTCCCTTCCTGCCCCTCGTGCTTAGTCACGCTTGGATCTCTGCGTGCGTTTCCCCTTTGTTCTGCTTGTCACGCATGGGTCACGATGACCGAAAGGACAGGCTTTCATGCCGGCGTGGATAGATTGATTAGGTCGTGAATAACATGCATTTGGTGAGAGGTCTGAAGATAAATACATGTCATTATACTGATTTAGAAACACCTCTGTCTCAGGAAGGGGAAACGGAAGAGAGGAACTCGGTAGAAGGAGCCAAACAGAACACCGTTGGCAAGCATCTGTCTCAATCAGCAGCATTCTTGGAGTTTCAGAAATGATTGAAATTAAAGAGAATGGGAGAGATAAGACCAAACAATTTTAGCATTTTTATAACCACAAACGACAGGTAGGAGCTGGAATGAACCAAGGCTGAGGTCAAAAGGAAATATGTTTGCCTCCTGGGCTCTGCAATTCTCTGCCACCAGCAAGACTGGAGTCTAATGCGCCCAGACTACCGCAATCCAAATACCCTTATCTGTCCTCTGCTGGTCCTGCTGTGTAGACGATGTGATGTGGTGGGGTCGGGGCTGATGGTGGCCTCAGTTAGTCTCTGGCTGCTCTTCCAGGCTACTACCACACAGCAGGCCAGCATGGGGAGCCCATCCTTCCAACTCACTCGCCCTGCCCCAGCCTCCTGGGCCTTAGCAAAGAACAGCAGGTGGCTGTGTGTGCAGTTTTATACCCCTCCCTGCCCCAGGGAGGACAGCAAAAGGTCGCAGGACCAGTAAGCCTGGGCCGTGGAGAAAAACCCAGACTATAGGGTCAGACAACCTGCACTGCCTTCTGCTTTGCCCTGTTACCCTGAAAATCTCTTTGCCTCTCCAAGCCTCAGGTTATTCTGGCAAGTGTTAGGATTCATGAGGTAACAAAGGAGAGGGGAGACACCACAAGAGACCAGGACTATAAAAGACGGAGCCTGTATGCAACTCAGCTCTGTATTTCCATGCCAGGAGATCACGCCTGGGCTTGCTGAGTGCACTCCATGATGGGCACGGGTGAGAGGGCAGCAGGTGCTCTAGAACCGCTCAACACTCTTGACCTGTTTCCCTACCTGTAAAATAGTGGGAAAACCACTACATTTGCAGATGCTGGGACGAGGGAAGGAGATCACCATGTGGAAAGGGTCTGCCTGGCACAGTGTCTGCACATAGTAGGTGCTCACTGATAGCTTGGGAACCTCCTGGGACAGCCCGCTCAGTCTCCGCAGTCTGAAGTCCAAGCGGATGTAGTGTGTAATGCAAATCAGTGGCTACACTGTCAGAATGGGAAGAGCAAAGAGGCAGCAGGGGGTGTCTAAAGGACCAGGTGGCCTGTGCAGAGTCTCACGGCCTCAGAGGGCCCCACCAAGGCATAGGCACTCTAAGCACCCCAGGGTTTTACCCTACCACTCAGTCTGGAGCAGGGAGAGACAGCAAGTCTCCAGGGCAGAAGAGGCAGTGAACTCAGTCTGCTGGGTTAGGAAAACAGGATGTGCCTGAACTGAGCTCACAAGGTACGGGGATTACCTGGGAGTCTCCTGGAGGTAACCTAGGGGTTACCTGACAGTTACCTGGTAACTTTTGGAATGTCTGGGATATACATGTGAAGGCCAGAGATCAAACAGGAAAAGGAACAGGAATGGATGGGTTATCAGAACTTCTTAGCTGAGGAGTTCAAACTCAATCCAGAAGACCCATCGCAGACTGGAGGGTCAAGGACATTGGACAGCGAGGTACTGGAGACATCGGATGGAGAGGGCGTGGAAGGGGTTTCAGGGGCATGTGTCACAGCAGAGCAAGCACACGATGGAAAGGCTGATGTCAGACCTTCGATGAGTCAGCGGTCAGGGTGTCCCTTGCAACAGAATGATGCATGTTTTCTTTTATACTAGATGGACACTTGTACCCACACACAGAGGAGAAATGAGGTGGCTTACCAGCGCAACACCCAGAATCTGCGGGAAGGTGTATGAGGAGCAGCCGGCGGGAGTGAGGCGGATGGTGGCATAGGGGGTCTGAAACCAGGCCTTCTCACTGGCCCACACGATGTCGCAGAGGGGCAGGATGGAGGCGCCAAGGCCCAGGGCAGGCCCATTGATGGCCACCACTATGGGCTTCTTAAACTGGATAAAGGCCTTCACAAAGTCCCTGGGAGGAGAGAGAAGACCCTCTTTAATAGGTGACCACAGTTCACCGAGACCCATTTGACTTCTTGAAACTAAGGCTGAAACAGCTTCTCTCCAGGTCTGTGGCGCAACTGCAGGTTGTCAGAGGGGAGTGGGTGCCAGGTAAGGGTCTCCTCTTCCAAGACACCAGGCCACTGAGCTGTAGACAAAGGCGTGGCACGCTCAGTGGTTGGTGCCAGATTTTCAGCGGGATATCCCAAGCCATGCCCGCTGTCCAGTACTGCACCCGGTCACCATCTCCTTCCACTCGCAAAAGCCATGGTTCAAACGAGAATTATACTATGGATATCCTGACGAAGACAACCTGAGTCAGAACTAGAAAAAGAACCAAAAGGAGGGTGTGACAGAGAGGCACACTTGAATTCAAGGAGAGAAGGATTATTCTGACAGCACTGGTTGAAGGCGGGGTGGGGGTGGGGGGTGGGGTGTGTGTATAGGGCTTCTGGAACTAAAGATTGTGCTCTATTGAAGGTGTTATAATTTGGCTTGATAATCACTTTGGGTGATGCTGTAGAAGAATTCAAGCTTCAGATGGTGGGCATGGGCTGGGGTTGATGACATTTAAGATTTTTTTTTTCAATCCTGGGATTGTCTGTTCTGATTTATCTAAAGGGATGCCAGAGCCAGCCAGAGAGGTTCTGTAACACTGATGAGGACCAATGTGTTAAACTGGCTTTGACCAAAACTGTGGAAGGGTGATGGGCTCTGTCCTGGAGGCAGGAGGCATGTGGTTCATGGCTACAAGATCAGGCAATGTTTTATCTCCTGCTTTTCTGCATTTAGTAGAGATATAGCCTATATCTTGACCTATTAAGCAGAGTCATCCACAATAACCTCTATTTTCTTTGCCTTAAAAGGCTTTTTGCCTTTCCCCTAGTTGATATACAAGATCTATAAAATTTTAACATCCATCTGGACATGGAGGAAAGATCCAAGACATACAGTAAGGCCTGTGTTCATCATTATTCTCAGATGGAAGAGTCAAAGCTACCAAGAAGTCAGAAGAATAAAATCGAAATTTCTGACCATGACCTTGCTTTGCTTACCTCTCCAGGCTTATCTCATGTTTCTCTGGCCCCCCACTTCACTGTGCAGAAGCCCCATGGGCCTCCTGAGAGGTCTTGGAAAACATAATTATCACAATTTGCAATTACTGGCTTGCAATTTTCTTGCTTACTTGTTTTTTTATTCTCCTCCCCCTTCAGTTCCTTAAGGAAACCCACAGGTCTGTCTTGTGCCCTGCTCGGTCTCCAAATGTACTGGAATTGGCATGCAATAAATAGCTGTGGATATATAATGGAGGCTTCCAGAACAAAGGCAAAGACGGTAGGCCTGTGTCAAGGACCACTAGGCATCTTCCAGACCTGTTTTCCCTCCCCTCTTCTTCCTGTGTCTATTACTAGAACACATTTCCTAGCCTACCTTGTATCAGCTCTGGTCAAATGTCCAAGTGCTGGCTGATAGAATGGGAGTAGAAACTATATATACCATTTCCAGGTCTGGTGCATGGAAACCTGGTAGCTGCAGTCCACCTAACCTCTTCATGCTGATAAGCCAGACAATCTTGGAAGACATTTGTTGAGCCACAAAATGGGAAAAGTTTGGGTTCCTGAATTACCACTTGGAGGACAGGCAGAGGCTGATCAATAGCATCTGTTTTAGGTTCACATACATGAGAAGCAGATTTCTATGATAATTGGACCATTATATATATTTGGGGTTTATTTGTTACAGCAGCAAATACAGCTAATACAAATGTTGAGCTTATTTCTCCTTTCTCAATTGATAACTTTCCCCTTCAGCTCTTACCAAAGTAAGTATCATGGTGACATGCTGGGATTAAATCCAACTGTGAAAAGACTGTTAACGTTCCACCACAAAAAGGGGTATCTTATGACTTATGTCGTCATGAAAGTACTCCTTTGACCCGAGCTTTAAGGCATCACCTTTCCTGACTCCTATATGACTGTGAGTAGATGATGAAATTTTCTTCGTCACTGCTCACCCTGGTGTGGTGGACCCCTTTTGGGGAATCCTAGCATCATGATGTTCTGATTCCTGGTATTCCTAGCCTCCTGGCATTAATTACTGGTTTTTACAGGACCTTTTCACCAAATACAATTTAGCGTCTACAGGGGTGTGGGGATTTTTGGCAGTGTCCTTGGAACCACAGGGTTTGGGTGATTTTTTTTTTATAATATATATTTTTATTGTTATTTATGTCTTTTACATTTTGCATTCCCCTTGGGTAGCCCACCATCAATTCACCCGTGATCCATCTCCATGGTCCCCTGTGTTCTTTTCTATTCCATTTTGTGCCCTTTCCCTTCCCTCCCTCCGGCTCCTTCCTCCCCCCCCCCCCCACTGATTGTCTCTCTCCCACGGTTTGGGTGATTTTTAACAGATATTTCATTCCCAATCATCCTCATACAATTTCAGGACCTAAGATCTCAGACTTGGGAAGGGTTATCAACGTCATTGAGCCAAATCTTCCACTCAGTACAGAATTCCCTCTAGAACATCCCACAGATGCATCATCTGGCCTCTGTCAAGCATTTTTAATAAAAAATGGTCCACCTCTATCAGGACAACTCCTGGAGTGGACCTCTCTCATGCTCTGGTTCACTCTGCTCTATCAACTGCGTACACAGTCCTATAGGCACTGACTTCAGTCCTGACAACTTTCTGGAGCCTTTCACTCTGAAGTTTCCAACTTGAGTTCTGTTCTGGGGCCTCAGGGACCCCCAGGAGGACTAACGGGGCAAATGTGCACAGGCCCGACCTCCACTCCCAGCCCCTCCTGCTTCAGTCAGCCACTTCATTTCCTGGATAGAAAACGTGATGTGGAGACCTCCCTCCCATCATTTTCTCTAACCTCAAGCACTAGATCTCTATCACAGGGGCCCCCTGGATGTAGACTCCAGACAGCAAACAGGATATTGCATTTCAGTCTCTGCTGCTCGGATATCTGATCTTGACTCCGGTGGAGGGCTGTGCTGGGGAGATGATGTGCGGATCTTCCCAGAGTCAAAGGCTGCCACACTGACCTGGCCCTCGCTGCTCCCCCTACACAACCCGAGCCCCGCAGCTCCTGCCCACCAAGCTGCTGGGCTGTGCAGATGTGGCACAAGGAGCAGCCATTTCAAGGTGTGAGAGAGAAGGTGTGAGGGGTCAAGACTCAACTCTGCCCCTATCTAGTGCTGAGATCTTAGACAAAGTACCCTGGAGCCCCCTTTTCCTTCTTCTAAATGGGGACATCAAAGGTGCCTCCCCACAGGGCCATATAAAGAATTAAATGGGACTGGGCACCCGGGCCCCAGCATGCACAGGAAGATTCTGATGAACTGTGCTTGGGACCACTAGCTTCTGTGGAAGGCAAACATGACTTCTAGTTGATTCTTATGACTCTGGAAGTCGCTCTCCTGGTTGACAGGAGGCTCAGAAGCAAAAGTCTGTAGCAGGGGCTATTTAGATTTCACCTGGATCAACAGCATGTCTTCTGTGACTCAGTTACCCATTCTCTTTAACCAGAGTCATGGAGGGCAGTCATCCCACTGCAAAGCTCAGAGCCATGTCAGCTGGTTGGGGGCCTGTGAGCACAGATACATTTAGTTACGGTCATCCCGGGACCCCCAGGGGTGCTACAGGCATGACTCCTCATCAGACCTGGGTTTTATTAAGAGCAATAGTAGACAGCAGCGAAAATGATGCTTGGCATCTACTCTCAGTGTCTAATAAGGGCTGGGAATAGTCCAAGGAATTCACAAGAGTTATCTGATTAATCTTTGTCCTGGCAATCCACTGAAGAGGGCAGGCCATCACTTTATGGTTCCCATTTTCCAGATGAGCTAATAGGCTTCAACAGATTACAACATGCCCAAGGCTGCATGGCTGGCAGGCTTCTGGCATCTGCTAGTTCACTGCACCACAGAAAAGCGGTGCAAGGGCCCACCGTGCACACTCTTTCTTCAGGAAACAAGAGGAGGGTGCTGTGGTTAAGAGGTACACCTGGGCCCTGGAGGCCAGCCCAGCCCAGAGCACGCCTCTAGGGAACTGAGTATGTCATTAGGTTTTAAGGTTCTACAGCCAAGATATGTTCCAGCCATGCTAGATCTTGAACATAGTTCTTTCACAGAGGCTTCTCAGGCCACGAGTATGTGATTATGCTGGGAAAAATCTGCAGAAGTAGGGGCAGAACTTCAGTGTGGCCCAGACTCACATATCCACAGGACTTTTCACTCACAGTGCTTCAATGGAAATGCACAGAACACTCTCTGGCAAAGTATTCTCTGCCACATCATGTCCTAACCCAAACCTTGGGCTCTATAGAGAGCCCTCAAGGCAGGCGGAGTGGAGCCTTCCAATAGGAGTTGGTGGTGAGGAGCAAGTGCAGTCATTTCTGAGCCTGTGGGCAGTGATCTGCTCCTCCAGCAGCCTCCCCTCAAATGCCTCACCCTCCTAGTCTATGCCTTCCCCTTCACTCTCTTCTCTAATAAACCTTTTCTCTCTTGCATAAAAATAATTTAGATTTTTCTGCTGCCCAAACATTTTCTGCACAATCAATGGTACAGAAACCACTTGGTTAGGGAGGGCTGCACATTAGAACCACTGAGAGAACATTCAAGGAAAGCTGCCCCGCCCCAGGCTAACTGTCTTGGTGTCTTCCAAGGGTGCTGCCAAGCTGCTAGATTTTGGAAAAGCTTCCTTGGACTCTGTGCTGTTGGGGCCGAGAACTTGTGATCCAGAGGAAATTCCCATTCCCTTTCCCTGTGTCCCTGCCCAACTCATGAAGTAGGAACTTCTGATCCCTTCGAAGAATCAGAAAGAATTCCTTTTGCCATCTTGTCCTCTGTTCTGCTCATCTTCCTGATGAGGTGTGAATGTCTGAGTTCCACTGGACTCATTTCTCTGGAGGCTCATGCCTCCAGCATATCCTCCAGTTTGGGGTTCCCTGTGCTATGCAGCTGGGAAAGTCAGAAGCAAATTCTGGCCCCAGGTCCCAGCCTCATTCCCTCATGCAGCTTTCCTATAGCTAAAGGTATTTTTTTTTACGATTTATTTTATTTTTGCATACAAGCTGGGGTGCAGGGCAGAGGTGTGAGGTGGTGAGAGGGTTCAACAGAGACAGACTGGGGAGCAGAACAGGTAGATCCACTGAAATACACTTCTGAGGGGAGCAGCAGGCGAGGCAGGAGAGGGCTGCCCTGCCATGTGGCAGTTTCCCAGCTGGGCATCGAAAGTGCACCGCAGCCCGCCACTGACAGCTCCACAGCTCTGTGCTAACCCACTGCACCACTGGGGAGTCCCGCTAATGGTATTTTTAATCCCAGTCTGCCTCATGCATCTCCTCCACCAGGTAGGTTCTCAGAGTGAGTGCTTCTCAGGAGAGCAGGCAGGACACTGAACCACGACTCTGGTCTGACACATGCAGGGAGCATGTGCCTTCTCAGGTGGAGAACGAGGGTGATGTGAAGGCAGCTGAAATGTCCTTGATGGAAATAAGGCTCATTTACTTTTATTTTGGTGGTGGTGGGGGGTCTCTGCAATTTTTTTTATTTTTTTATTTATTTTTTAATTTTATATATATTTTACATCGTTCTTCCTTTTTGTACAATGTATGCTTTCTCCTCTCAGTTGCAGTCCCTGTAAAATTCCCACCACCAATTTACCCATGCATCTTTTTTGTTTTTCCCTCCCTTGTTTTGAGCCCTCTCCCTCCCCCTCCCCTGCAGAGGGTCTCTGATTTATAGTTGCCTGTTAATTTTGTTTTTTAATTTATTATAACTATTTTTCCTGATCCTTTATTTGGTTCCCCTATATTCCTTCTACAAAAACATTAATTCAAAAGGATACCTGCATCCCTATGTTTATTGCAGCACTATTTACAATAGGTAAGATATGGAAACAACCCAAATGTCCAAAAATAGATGACTGAATCAAGAAGATGTGGTATATATGTACAATGAAACATTACTCAGCAATCAAAAAAGATAAACTCATGCCATTTGCAGCAACATAGATGGAGCTGGAAGGTATTTTGCTCAGTGAAATAAGCCAGAAAGAAAAATATTGAATGGTTTCAGACTTACTTACTTTTGAAATCTATGAAGAATGGGGAAATAACTGCCCTTCAGTGTCCCAAAAGATACAGTGATATCTTAGCTCAGATGTTACTCTCAGAATCCCAACTTTTGCCCAAAGGCACCAAGAGATGGGAAAATATTCCCTACCAACCTAGGTCTGCAAATGCACAGTATACAGGGAACTCATCCTCTTCCTCCCCAGGTTGAACCACTTAAATTCCAGGACACAGGAACATTCAGAAAAGCAAAGATTTCACTGTCAAGCAAAGGATGGGAGACATATAGAACACGGGACATATAAAACACGGGCAATACCAGATGCTGATCTTAATATAAAGAAATAAAATCTCTTTTTGATCAAAGCAATAAAGTAGGATGTGGCCTAGGAGGCAAAGGCATCCCTAATCTTTAGTAAAAAAAATATAGGATGCCCAATTAAAATTCAAATTTCACATAACAAATTTTTTAGCATAAGTGTATCTCAAATATTGCATGTGATATATATTCATGCAAAAAATTTCTTTGCTGTTTGAAATTCATATCTAACTGAGCAGACTGTATAGTTATGTGAATATGATGACCCCAGGCAAGTCCCACAGTGACTGGACAGCAGACCTCACCTGATGGCTTCAGCAATCCGGGTGCTCTCCTTTCGCCGGTCACTGGACAGGCGGCCAATTAGGTAGGAGTAATCCAGGCCACTGCAGAACACACTGCCCACTGCACTAAGGAGTAGAAGCTTGCTGTCATCTGTGGCTGCATTGCAGAGTGCTCTCCGGACTTCCTTCATAATCTGAAGGGAGAGAAAGATGGGCAGGGATGTTAAGTTTCCATCCAATAAGCCCAGGGCTCTCAGACTTCCTCACTCCTGCTGAATGCCTCTCCCGTGAGTGTAGAGGTGAGTAAATATGCTCTATGCAGGGGTCCTTCCCAGAATATAAGCCAAATCTAGACCAAGCAATGAAATACCAAAACTATCATTCTCCTACACTATTCCTGAAGCAGGCAAGGAGGGCTAGTCAGGTAGTATTAGGGTCATTGGCTGCAAACTTGGAAGTCTGGGATGGATTTGTTTGATCTCTGTTAAATGTTTCCAAATCTTCCAGCATTTGTTAGATTAACCTTTTTTAAAGGATGGGGGGAAATGCCTATGTACAGCCTAGGTGAGCTTCGTAAACTATCTCCAGAAGGTCTGGTTTAATTATGCCCTTGTTCATCCTAAATTCAACTAAGAACTTTGAATGCTGGTTAGTGGCACATGAAAGTGGGCTTTGCCATCAGACCCATAAAATGATCATGGTACCAAAGAAATTAACCATCAAACCAAGTTCTGTATCCAGCTAAACTATCATTCAAAAGCAAAGGTAAAAATTAAACATTTTTCAGTAAGTGAATGCTTACCACTCTTAGACCCTTACTGGAAAAACTAGAAAAGGACGCATTTCAAAGAGAAGACAAGTGTTTTCATAAAGAAAAAGTCACATGTACAGAACAACAAAGCCAGCAAAGAAACTGGCAAAGAAACCAATGTAAGGACTGATTATAAAAATCCTAACACTGACTGAGGGTGGCGTTTGCATAAGGTAGAACTATAGTCCAAGGTAATAATATTATATATAATAGAAGAGGTGGGAATGACTAGTTAGAGCATGTCAAGGAAGAAAATGATTACATGTAAATGTTGCTATGTGTACATAGCTAAAGGAAAATTTCTTAAAAATACAGGAATTACAATGTATGGCAAGCATAATATAAAAGAAACACAATCAATCCAACAGAAGTCAGGGAAAGAAAAATAACTGCAGGAAGTGCATGGTAATGGAAAACAGGTATGCATTTTCTTGGGGGGAGAAGAGGGTACAACAGGGAGGCAACATGTGAATGGGTTTCTAAAGGATCATACTTAATTTTGCACTGAGCATAATTAAAGGGTACAATGAGGAAACATTATGAGAGTATTGTTTTTTAATGTATATTTTTAAAAGAACCTCCCATCTATTAAGCACTTAGAGGTACCATGGATTGCATCAGCAATTTGCACATAACATTTTATTCTAAACAAAAACCTGGTGATGGGAGGAAATGGTATCCTAGCCTTGGAAGACTCAGAAAGTGAAGCAAGTTGCCTAGGAGGGCAGTAAGAGGGAGTGCCACAATGCAAAACTGACCCCAAGATCTTTTCTCTCTCTACTCTACTCTGCCCTGTGGAAGGAACTTCATAAATGGATGCATTTTCACGGAAAAAGCAGGACTAGACGTCAACTCTGAATCAAGAATCTCCCAGCCAGTGCTCGGTGAGAAGAACAAGAGAAGCACTTTGCACTCAAGCAGGGTATAAGCCACAGATATTCATTTCTAACATCAGAAAAGCTAACAGGCCACTGTCTTGTGGGTCCTTTAATCCATCTGACTCCAGAAATAGACACACTCTCACCTAAATATGAACTCTATTTCTCTGAGAGGCAAATAAAAGAAAATCCTGCTGTTGAGACATGAGCTGCAATTCTACAAACGGCCCAGAGACTGGCCTCTCCATTTGAGGTCACACTTACTTGTCAATTAGTAAAAACAAAAGCCAAACAAAACAGCCGCCTCTTTTATGAATTCCGTGAGAAGTAAATGGGTGTTTTATTCCTGCAACAACGGCACAAACTACATTAAAAAAAAAATCATGTTATCTAGTTACTATACCATTCCTTTGCCTTTTTGGATTGATGGCTGGGGTTCCACCTTCTTGAAGTGCCCCAGATTTTTTAATATCACTATTTTGTTGAAAGAAAATGTTTTACAATTATTACACACTCCTTTACCTCCCTAAACAGAATGAATGGCATACCCACAATAACCTCTCAGGGTCTCTTGTTAGCCTGTAACAGAGCAGTCCCCTTAGAGGCTCCCAGAGATACCTCAATTACAAATGGTCTCAGATCACTATGTGCTTTGAAGTCCTAAATCTGTTCTTGAGATTTACTGCTTGCCACTTGCTCCTGCTCTTGGTGTCTGCTAGAGAAAGTTCACTCCTCACTGCTCCTTCCAACTTCTGACCTTTCATGAGGTTGAAACCAAATCCACTAAAACTGGGAGAATAGATTGGGGTCCCTCTCTCCTTTTCATCTTTACTTGCTGAACAAAAATATCTGCAACCACCTTCACGGAAGCTTCCCAAATATCTCTGACAAAATGAAAAATCTTCCTTCTCCCATACCCCAAGTATGCTCAATCCCTGTACTATACTTCCGCCAAACTGTCTTGTAGAATGTGGCATCCTTTCCTAATCCTGCCAATGACCTAATCTAAAATCCTGTGAGAAGCAACATCTAAGATGGTTCTGGGTGGTCTCCTCCCCTGGTCTACAAGTTCCACGTAATCCCCTCCCCTTGCATATGGACTGAGCCTCCTGACCAAGAGAATATGAAAACACCATCTCTAGACAAGATTAGGGTACAGGAAGACTATAGCATGCCGTGGCCATTCTCTCTTGCTCCCCTCATTCTTGGGACTTCCAGTCTGGGAGAAGCAAGCCGCTATCTCATGAATTGCCCATGGAATGGCTACTCCAAAGCCCATGTGAAGTTGCCAAATGGGCAAAATGGGCAAGGAACAGAGATCTCTGGCCAGTGAGAAACTGAATCCTTCCAATAGCCATGTGGGCAAGCATGGAAATGGATCCTGCTTTACTGAGCTTTTAGATGAGGCTTCAGACCCTGCTAATACCTTAGGTCAGGCTTGTGAGAGACCCAAACCGATCCAGCTAGGCCAGGCCCCGATCCCTAGCCTACAGAGACTGTGAGATAATAAATGTTTGTGGTATGAAGCTGGTATGTTCACTGAAATTTGTTATAGCAACAGGTAACTAATACAATCTTTTAAGAGCTAAAATAGTATAATAGCCCTTGTAGCTCAAATAGCTAAAATCCTTCCTTGCACCTGGTAGAGCTTACGACAGGTTTCTTGATTTGAGCAAATGCCACAGTATTTACTTCCCCAAGATGTCTGTAGTCTAATGGGTGAAATCAGACATTTAACAAATACCACACAAGGTACGTTCAGATGCATGTCTTCAAATAACATAGTTTTGTTCAAGGTTGTTTCGTTTTAATGCTGATGAGAAAAAGATCCTGACCAATGGTGAACAAAACAATGTTATTTGAGAACCTGATTTCCTTATTTTTAGTTCACTTAAAATAGCAATTTCCAAGAATTTACTGATGACATTATGTGAGAACTTACTGAACACTAACAGTGGTGGTCAGTCCTAGAAAGGAAGGGTGCACAGTGCTAAGAAAACATACGTGAGAGCTCTGACCTGGTGGGAAGATAAGGGGAGACTCTGGTGGAAGTGATAACTGAGCTGAGATCTTTAGGAAGAAGGGTCAGCTAAGCAAAGAGGAGCAGAAGGCTGTTTCAGTCGAAAGGCATGTACAAAGGGGCAGGTGTGAGAAGATAGAGAACCAAGGTGACTGGTGTGCAGGAAGAGAGAAGCAGGATGCATAACAATAGATGAGGAGTGCAGAGGTGTCCAGGGCCAGAATGTACTGTCCGTATAGCCACATTAAAGGTTCTGATTCCTAATCAGGTCGATCAGGAGCCACTGAGGTATTTGAGATGTCTTAAGTGTATGTGAGTGTGAGTGTGTGTGTGCATGTGTGTGTGTAGGATGACTTAAGATTTGCTTTTCCAGTAGACCTCTCTGCTTTGTGGAGAATGTATTACAGGGTAGGAAACGTGAAAGCGGGCAGACTCGTTAGGAGGTTATTAAGATAGTCCAGAAAAAATGGCTCATCAGTTTGACTATAATGGTTATGATGAAAACGGAGAAGGAAACATTCAGAGAGCTATTTAAAAATTCAAGTGACTAGGCCTTGGGGAATGATGTGGTTAAGGGGGCCGGTCAGCAGGAGAGTGAGGTGTGACTCCTACATTCCAGTATGCTCCTGTAGGTGGTGGTGGGGCTGTCTGCTAAGGCAAGGAGCAATGCAGAAATCCAGGATTCGAGTAAGGACTTGGGATCTTTTCCTAATGAGGAAGTAGATGAGCTATTCATCACTAAGAATTTCAGCACTGTATTGTTCTGGCTCTTTCCTGAAGGAGCATTCTCATTGTTGTCCTGATTCTTTGTTATCCTCCAGACAGGAGAAATATGACATACCTGCTAGCCTCAGAATTTAGTTAACACACCCTATAAAGTATGAATTTCTGCCCATGAGGTCAATCCAACCAATGTCAGGTAAGCAACTGGAAAACAAAACCCAGTTGTGACCGTGAAGATGGCACCTTGCAGTTCTTCCACCAATAAGCGAGTGGGTCTGCTGGTGGCATTCCATCATCTGTTTCACCTCAACAACCACAGGAACACGTACAGAATACTTCCTATGCACCAGGAACTCTGCAAGCCTCTTTGCAGGCATCATCTCTAACCCCACAAAGAAGATGTAGAATTTCTATAAATGACAAGGCTTCGCAAGGTAACAGAGTGGTAAACTGGTGGAGGATATAAACTCAGGTCTACTAGAATCCAATATCTATATTCCTTCTCCAACTCTGCCTTTTCATTTCACAGAATCTTTCATAGGAGCTTCTCTGCCTTAGCAGGTTTATCTATAGTCAACCCACTTTGGTTATTGAGACAGCTGAAAACATCAGATCAATAGCTTTCCCTATTTTCCTCCTGATCTGTTACTGACAAATCCCAATTAGGAAAGGAAGCCTTCATCAACCAAGCCCCTGTATTGGGAAGTGAGAACCTGTGCTTCTCAGATCAGTCGAACGTGACATGTTTTCTGTGATAAGGAGACTACAGCTAATGCACGAAGCTGCTTCAGAGACAGAATGAACTGGGGGACTTCACATTCACTCAATTTATCAGAGGAAAAGGCTGCGCCTTCTTAAAGCACGCTTTTAAAAAGTAGTGAAGTGGAAAAAAATCCAACAAGAATTGGTTCTTGTGCAGATATTTCATAAGGAGCTTAAAATAACAAGATTTCCAGGTGTCTGAACATGTGACGAGTAGTCTTTGGGGTAAACCACAGGCTATGAAGTCTCTGAATCCTACAGAAGTTGACACAACAGAGACCCCCCAAGGAGGTTCTGCTAAAAGTCTGTTCCCTTACAGATTGGCAATCACTCCTGACTCTCACACCCACAGTCCCCTAAAAGAACCATCGTCGAGGTAAATCATAGTAGTAAGACATGTGGTTACAAGTTCTAGGGCACAGAACCTCCTTTGCACCCCACTTTCTGGGCTCTCTCCAAGTGCATCGAGTACACTCAGCGATGCTAAGCCATCCCAGCAATTCTACTCTTGTGTCTAATCACTCCATTCCCGTGCCCCTTCCTGCCCAAACACACCCCTGTGGTCAGCCCTCCAAGTGGAAATCTGAGTGCAGAATATCACAGGGAGAGGCAAAAGGGGGGTGGCAGTGAACCCCTAATGGGCCCCTCATTGGGCTGAGTGTGAGAAAATAGTGGGCAGAAGTGGCAGATTTCTGCCTGAAGCTTAGATTCGACTAAACTATGGGACCCTAGTAATTCTCTAAGCCTGAGTTTCTCCTCTGTAAGATGTAGATCATAATAATTCTAAATCAGAAAGGTATTGGTGGGATGAAATGGTATAAACAGCAAATAGAAACCACAAGGAGCCACTGCTAGCAGGCACTGTCATCTTTTTTGTCATTTACCACTCTGCTGCCCTGTCCCAGGTGGGTCGAGTTGGAGATGGCTACTTGCATGGGAGTTTTCCCACATTTATACCATCAATAATCTCTTCATTGCCCTGAACTACATACACCATATTTTGAATGATGTTGTCTGCTCAACTGCATTAAGCATTCATTGTTTTCCCTGTTCTATTCACCGAAGACGTAAGTATGATTAGCACTAAAAAGTACTGTGAAAAGAAAAAAGATAAATTAGACTCCATTTAAATTTTTAAGACTATATACCAAAGGACATCATTGAGAATCTAACAAGACAACCCACAGAATGGGAGAAAGGATTTTCAAATCATGTATCATATAAAGATCTAAGATCCAGAAAATACTCTTAAAACTCAATAATTAAAGGAAAAACAACTTTAAAGAATTAGCAAAAGATTTGAACAGATATTTTTTCCAAAAAAGACAAATGACCAATAAGCACATGAAAAGCTGCTTTACTTACTAATAAAATCACTGCTTATTAAGAAAACTCAAATTAAAGCCAGAATGAGATGCCACCTCACACCCACTAAGATGACTAGAATAAAAAAGACAGACAATAACAAGTGTTGGCGAGGATGCAGAGAAATCAGAACCCTCCTATACTGCTGAAGTGAATGTAAAATGGTGCAGCTGTTGTGGAAAGGAATTTGGCAGGGTCTCAAAAAGTCAAATACAGAGTTATTAAATGATGCACCAGCAGGAATATATCCAAGAAAACTGGAAACATGTTCACAAGAAAATGTGTACACAAATGTCCACAGCAATACTATTCCTAACAGCCCAAAGTGGAATCAGCCCAAATGTCCCTCAACTGAAGAATGAGGAGACAGAATGTGGCATACCCATACAAGGAAAGGAAGGCAGTGCAGACACATGCTACAACATGGATAAACCATGAAAACATATGACCACATGGATAAACTGCGAAAACGTGCCTAGTCCAGAAGAGTGCACATATTGCACAATCCCATTCCTAGGCAATGTCCCAAACAGGCAAATCTACAGGACCGTAAGTAGATGAGCAGTTGCGCAGGACATGGGGCAGGGGGAAAGGGAGTGGCTACTGATGGGCACAAGGTTTCCTTTTGGGGAGATGGAAATGTTCTGGAGTTAGATAATGGTGATGTTTGTACACATTGTAAATATACTAACAACCACTGAAATATGTACTTTTTTAAGAGCGGCATTAATGGTATCTGAATTATAGCTCAATAAACAAAAATGATAAATAAACAAAAATTATATCTCAATAAACAAGTGAGTGTAGTGAATATCAAGTCATCCAAAGCAAAGAAACTTGACAGGTTGATTACAGTAGTGCTTTGTTTTTGTTTGCTTGTTTGTTTTACATTTCAGAAGGACACGTTTTAGGAAAAGGAGAAAGACAAAGAGAGGCACCTGTATAATCACAGGTGGGCAGGAAAGCTGCTGCTCTGCAAAGAGAAAGGTTTGTGAAAAGAAACACCTGCATAGTCACAGGTGGGCAGGAGAGCTACTATAATAGTGTTTAGCTGGAGAAGCTCAAGACACCATGTTTGGAATTCAGCTGACTGAATCTCTCCATTTACTGGGATTTCATCTGTAAAATGGGACAACACTGTCATCTGGTCAGAAAGAGCAAATGGGTAACCTATGTAATCCTGTGGTCACGTGTGTGGTGTTGGCGATTTTCATCAGCTCCCTAATGGAGCAGACAGAAAGCCAGTGCACCCCAGTTCTGAAGGGGAGGCCATCCCCAGCCCGACCTGGCCCTCTGGTCCTGTTCCTCTCACCTCAGGGGTCAGCGCATTGTTATCCGAGGTCTGACTGGAGAGCAGGATGTGTGTGAACCCCTCTTCCTTCCGCACGACAATGTCCCGAAACCGACAGTTGCTTTCGTTCTGGCGGACGCTGTACCTGAGCCTCTTGTCAAAGACGTAGTCCTTGTCGGCTTCCAGCTTCCTCTTCACGGTGCTGTGCAGGTTTATTCCCCCGTTGGTCAGAGCAGAGCCTTCCAAAATCAGACAGTAAGAAACAGACACGGTAAAAATCAAGCACAGGAGGGATCAGAGAAGTTCCCATTCTCATTCAGAGTGGGCTGAGGCTGGGACTCCTGAGAACCCTCTAATCCAAGGTGCTGAAGAGCCCAGAGGTTAACTGCCACATCTCATTGGGAGGAGGGCAGAGCAGGCTGTGTGGGGCTGTGGGCAATCTGTGACTCCCCTCTCCCACACATTGTCTGGGAGCACCAGCTTCTGCTCAGACTCCCCCAGCAAAGGGAACCCCAGCTTTGAAGGCCCATGGTCATAAACCAAATAGCAGCTCTTCTCATCAGCACAAACTGGGAGCAATCATATGTTCTTTAATAAATGAACAGATAAGCCATGGTACATTCACTCAATGGAATATTAGTCAGCAATAAAAGGAAATTAGTCACCAAGCCACAAAAAGACATGAATCTCAAATGCACACTGCCAGGTGAAAGAAGCCAGTCTCAACCGGCTCCACATGGCCTGATTCCTATTATATATGGCATTCTAGAAAAGGCAAAAGTATATAAATCATAAAAAGATCATGGTCGCCAGGGGTTCAAAGAGAAAAGGATGGGGGTTGAACAGGTGAAGCATGGGGGATTTCTTAGAGCAGTGAAACTATCCCATATACTACACCACAGGCGCAGACAACACTTCTACCATTTGTCAAAACCCAGAGAACTGGGCCTCCCTGGTGGTGCAGCGGTTGAGCGCTGCGCTGTGGAGATGTCAGCAGCGCGCGATGCGAGTTCGATGCCCAGACGGGGAGAATCCCACATGGCGTGGCAGGCCTCTCCTGCCTCGCCCACTGCTCCCCTCAGCAGTGTATTTCTGATCTGCCTGTTCTGCTCCCCGCTCTGTCTCTGGTGAACCCTCTCGCCGCCCCACACCTCTGGCCTGTACCCCAGCTTGTATGTATAAATAAATAAATCTTTAAAAAAAAAAAAAACCCAGAGAACTTTACAGTACAGTGAACTTTAAAGCATACAAATTAGTGTATATATATATATATACACACTGGAGGAAGATGAGGCTGGAATGCAGAATGGGAGAAGAGAATCTACCTTTACCACGTGTGTATAAAACCACCTAACTGAAGGGGGTGCAGAGAAGCTACTGACCTCAGTCACCCTAGGAATGAGCAGACTCTGTATAATAAAAGGCAAAGTGACTGGCAGGGAAGCTCTAGGCTCCAGCTGCTGAAGTACTGTCCCGGAGTTAGCAATTCTGATGCTGCTGGATGTGCAGGTTGCCCCTGAACAGTTAAGTCGCCAGACAGCAGAGGGTAGGAGCCAGGTTCTCACTGCTGGAGTGGAAACTTATAGGTAAGCAAGGAGAGGAGGCGAGAATACTGCATGTGACAAGAGGTAAGACATCAGCATGAACTCAGGTGTGGGTCAGTGCAGACACAGAGAGACACATACAGAAATATTTACAGGTTAGTGTGTGCACATGAGTTGTGTTCACATGTGTATTTCCCGGCTCAGTTGAGAGGGCCCAGAGGGCCTGAAATACACTGCTGAGGGGAGCAGGGAGTGAGAGAGGAGAGGTCTGCTGACATCCCAGTAGCAACAAGCCTATCTAGAGCCCAAAGCTTGGTTTCTGAGACCCTTCTCGACTAAAGGAAGCAGGGTTCCCTGGACAAATGGCTGAATCAAGGACTGGGAAGGAAGCATAAAAGATAAGCTAGTAGTGGTTGAAGGGAAGGAAATACTTAAACTTCACAATGACAGGGCATGTCAGAGGGCACTGGAGACAAGTATGGTCAGGGAAGGACCAATTTTTCTTTAATTTATTATTAATTATTTATGCATACAAGAATTGAGTATAGGCCAGAGGTGCAGGGGGTGAGAGGATTCACCAGAGACAGAATAGGGAGCAAAACAGGCAGATTGACTGAAATGCACTGCTGAGGGGAGCAGCAGGGCTGACAGGAGAGGTCTGCTGCACCATGTGGGAAGCTCCCTGGCTGGGGATGGAACTCATGCTACAGTGACTGGTGATAGCTTGATAGCACTGAGACTTAACCCCTGCGCCACCAGGGAGGCCCAGGGAAGGACCAATTTAAGCAACAAAAATAAAGTAGAACTGCATTGCAACTGCAAGTATGAAATAAATATCTCTCAGCCCATACTGACATATAAATAAGTGATTGAATAAATACACATATGGGAGAGAAGAGGGGCCTCCCTGATGGCACAATAGGTTAAGTTGCAGCACCATGAAGCTGTCCAGAGCCACTGCAGCACGAGTTCGACCCCCAGCCAGGGAGATTCCCACATGGTGCAGCAGACCTCTCCTCTCTCACCCCCTTCTCCCCTCAGCAGTGAATTTCAGTCGATCTGCCTGTTCTGCTCCCCACTCTGTCTCTGGTGAATCCTCTCCCCGCCCCCACACCTCTGGCCTATACCCCAGCTTGTATGCATAAATTAATAAATCTTAAAAAAAAAACACATCGGAGAGAAGACAGAAATCTCGTAAGGATTCCAAATACCATACAGAATTTCTGCCCTCAAGGAGGGGGCGCTGACACCAAGGAACACCCCCTCGGCCAGGCAATCAAGACCCTTGGTCTCAGTGATGAGCGATGGTGACACCCTGCACCTGTGATGTGAGAAGAGGTGGATGGCAGCTTACCTCTGAGTCTTCCTCTCGAAAACCCAAGCCTAGTATAATCAAGAGAGAAGCATCAAACAAATCCCAGTAGAGGAACATTCTACAGAATATATAACCTATGCACTTCAAAACTGTCAGGGGCATCAAAACCCGGAAAGTCTGAGAACTCACTGTCCGGAAGACCCTAATGAGACATGATGACTAGATGCAACCTGCAATCTGGGGCAGATGTTAGGCAAAAACTAAGGAAACCCACATAAAGTACGGACAACGTATCAGCACAGGCTCAGGCCCAGGTACTGTACTAACACTGGGGGCTAGGGGAGGCAGGAGCTCTGTGGGGGGCATACTGGAACTCTGTATCATCTTTCTGATTTCCCTGTACATCTAAAACTGTTTAAAACACATAGTTGAAGGAATATGTTTTAGAAGGAAATTGTGAAAAAACAAACAAACAAAAAACCTTCCCAGGTGACTGAGACACTGGCAGCCCCGAGACCTGGGTCTTACACTGGGCTGTGCACACCACCACCCAAAGTGCAGCCATGCAGGCAGCCCTTGCTGCCGTCAGAACTCCAGTCACTTCAGGGCCCAGCCCCCCCACCCCCCGACTTGTCCGTCACTGAGAGCCCGAGGCCCACACACTGATGAAGGTCTGAAAATCTTGCTTGAGTGTCACCATTTCTGCTGGGGGACAGGCTGAGACAGCCCACCTGTCCCCCTCTCCCAAAGTGAACACACCCCACGTGCTGATCCTCAGGGTGCAGGTGACAAGGACCAAAGGAGGTAAGACGCGTGCAGGAGCCGGGACCAGGAAGCAATAATAAGCGGTGGCTGCTGCCTGTTTCACAATCCTTCCAACCCACCTTCCCATAAAAGCGGCCCAGTAGCACTGCCTGGTGACCCCGGCTCTCCACAGCAGCCTCTGGAGGGCGGGGCCCCCAGGGCGCCCAGACCTGTATACCCAGAAGTCCATGGAAACTGTTCCTCCACCCCTGGGGCCCTGGGCCCACCTCAGGGAGGACTTAGATTCTTAAACAGCATTGGGGGCCTTGGAATCTCAAGAAACCACCCAAAGGCAGGGATCTAGAAATGACTCACTGGTCCCCACCCCTGTGTGCCAGGACCTGTGCCAGGTCCTTCACACCTCCAGCGGTGTGAAGGGGGACAAAAGCAGCAATGCCTGGTTTGGCCAAGGCTTCCTCGAAGCCTCCTCCTCTTGTCCTTTTCCATTACCCAGAGCAATGGCCTTCGCCAAACGCCAAGATGCGGGCAAAATGATTCCATGAACTCCGGGAGGCAAACGTGAGCATTTAATTAACATGCTTGTGTAAAGGGAACTGTTTCTTCAGGGTTAACCTCAAAACCTTTAGCTCCTCGGAAAGGCTTCCAAATTGGAGCTGGCCACGTTTTCTGACCTGGTACATCTGTGCTGCAGCCTGTTGGGCAGAGGTTGGCGCACGTGGGCTTGGGGACATGGGTTCACACCGGGCAGGGAGTCAGAAGCTCAGACTTGGGCCCATTAGTGCTTTAGGGACTGCAGGTTTGAAGAAAATCCTCCTGGCCCCCAACCGAGTCGGGGTGCTAATTAACAATGATATTAAGGAGGAGGACACATGAGGGTTACCTGTTCTGAGCAGCTCTGTGTGTGGTCTCTAAATTTCTCAACGGCCCCAGGAAAATGCCACGGTGAGTCCATTTTACAGATAAGAAAAAAGCGAACTGCTTGCTGGCAGCATGAAGCCAGCTGTTTTTCGCTTTATTCATTCATTCCAAATCTACTGATCATCTACGGTCAGTATCATATTAGA
Source organism: Scalopus aquaticus (assembly GCA_004024925.1). Classification (NCBI taxonomy): domain Eukaryota; kingdom Metazoa; phylum Chordata; class Mammalia; order Eulipotyphla; family Talpidae; genus Scalopus; species Scalopus aquaticus. Next base: position 55,903 of record PVIJ01002818.1, read on the forward strand.
GGATGGAGAGCCGACCTGCCCTCGCTGACTTGCTGCAGACGGCAAGCTGGTCAGTAAACTCACACCTAAAATAATCACAGATGGAAAACCACATGAGAAAAAGAGTGGACTCCAAGCCTGTGGTCTTTCCTGTTGGAGCAGAGGGTGAGGTGGCCCCCCAAAGGGACTATGTGATCTAATACCCATTAAACCACCTGAAGAAAAAGACCCGTTGCCTCTTTATCAGGACTCAGGAGTCTCAGAAAGCCACGCTCAGAGCCCCTCTGCTCTACCATCAGGTCAGCTGCCCTGAGGCCTCTCCCTTCTGCCTCCTGAGAGACTGCGAGGAGGGCTGGCAGGACCATGGAAATAGAACGTTGCGGCAGGGTGGGAGTTTCAGGCTTCAGAAGCCAGTCCATGCGGAAATCCCAGCCCTGCATTTGCCAATGGGGAGAAGGTAGGAAGCCATGTGTGCTCCTAAGTTGCTTGTTTCCAAGTGGGGGTCATAATCTGCTTTGCAGGGCTGTCTTGAGCTCATTCAATAAAAGAACTGACATGGGACTAGTAAAGCACCCAGCTCACCCTAGCCACTACCTACATGTTAGCTGAGGGATGCAAAGTTAGCCCAAAGAAGAGGAATGAACTAAAAAATCATTACAGCCAAGCCTCTCCTACCCTTGTTCACACACACCTCTACCCAGACAAGGGCAGGCCAGGCCCAGAGAGGTTGATGGCTCTGCTGACCCCAAAGTGCAAGTGGAATCCAGTGAGGGGCCCACGGGCCCACTTCTGCTGACTGTAAGGCTGGGCAGCTCACGACCCAATCTGCGCCCCACTTCCCAATGTGCTGGATGGGAGGATCCATTTCTGCTGCACAGGATTACTGTATCTAAGAGGAAATAATGCGTGCTGCATTCCTGGGGCATAGGAAACCCCCAACATGCTGGTTTCCTTCCTTTTATTTGCCCTAAGTCTTCTCCCAAGCTTTCCTTGAGAATACAAAGGCATATTTCCTGTTAAGGAGGCTCCATAAAAGCATGCTCTGATATAGCCCCTCTGCTCCAAATGCACAGAAGTGACAGATAAAATACTGGCTCACAAATAAGATAACCAACTGTCTGAGAGGCAGAACATCAGCACCAAGCAGCAAGTGTGCAGGAAGTAGACTGGGGCGCAACAGAGACCAAGGCTCCGGGGCAAGATGGCAGAGGGGACCCAGGCGTAGGGCTTGAGTGTGAAGTGACCTAAGGTCCCTCCCATGAAGGGAGAAGAACAATGACAAAAACAAGTGCTGCCCCAGCTGAGTTCCCTGGGCCCCTGGGCCAGAGGAAGGCCAGTGCACAACTATTCGAGAAAGCAGAGAAAAACAAAACCAAAATTTCCCACATGAAATGAGCTGTGCACCATCATTCCAAAAGACAATGTTTAGGAATCCAGCCCCCCAAATCAAGACTTGTGCGATGAATTAATCCAAATAAAAGAAAATGAACCCTGGAGAAAATCTGACAAGGAGATTTTAATATAGAAATGTTTAAATGCTCCAGGGATAGAGTTTAAAAAAAATTCATTCAAAATAAGCAAGAAATCCTCAAACAAAAGCAGAGAGAGAAAAAACAAAGATGGGGGGGGTGGAGGTAAAGAACTAACTGAAAAGCAAGTGACAAATAGGGAGAGAGTATTTGCATATAATAGATAAAAGACTAAGGCCCCCAAATTGTAAAGAATTTTAAACATGGAAAACAAGACCAAAATTCCTCTAGGAAAAAGAGGACAGAAGATACAGATAGACATTCACAAATATCACATAAAAATGGCCCTTACATGTGAGAAAAGATTTCACTTTCAATAATGCAAATTAAAACTCATAATAACAGAAATGAAAATTAAAGCTATACTGAGATAGCATTTCTTACCCACCAGAGCTTGGCAAAAGTTCAAAATCTTGACACTATCCTCCGCTAGAGAAGATGTGATGAGTTGGGCATTCTTTTAATTGTAGGCAGAATGCAAAATGGTACCTCTATGGAAGGAGATTTAGCAATGCCTGACAAAACTGTATATGCACAGATTCTCAACTCAGCGATTCTACTTTTAGAAATTTAAGATGAAAATATACTCTAGCAGTATGAAAAGATATGAGCATAAGATTATCCATGACATGATTATTTTCTACTGCAAAGAATTGGAAACCACCTAAAGAGTCATGGATCAACTGGAGAACAAACTAAGGTGGATCCACATGTGATGGAATACTAAATAGCTGTGTAAAAAAAGAATGAGAATTACTGATGAACTAACAACTAATATTGAGTAAGTTCCAAATTATATTTTCAAAAGAAGAGAGGCAAGCTGTAAAAGTATTTATAACTGTTAGTGTAAGAAAGGAGAATTGAGTATACACTTTTAATCTTTTGACGCACATTACATGTTAAGAAATAAAAAATCAAAAAGGATGGGGGGGAATTAACTGAATGCAAACAGAAAGAATAGAATCTAGTTATATTTCAAATGATAACATAACCTTACTGAAGGGAGATGGAGAGTCAATCACATTTGGATGCAATAATCATGACAATATACCCTCAAGTACATCTTGAACTTTTCTCACTAGCTTTGTCTTTCATAATGGTAAGGGTGAAACAATTTCAAAATTACTTGTATCAACAGTGTAGAATTGAACAACTGAGTAAATATGTGCTCTTGCAGACAGACAGGGCTCTCTCTATGGAAGAAGGCATATTCAATTATGGGATAGGGAAAACAGGGAAGACCCCTTTGGGGTTAGAATGGGAGTTGGAAGTATCTATACAAACTCATGATTTTGAAAATTGTATGTATTTCCTAGTTCGTCATCTGAAAGGGTTTAGTTTCATTTCATTAGAAATGAAACTCTAATAGCAATGATGACAGTAATATCCTCGGTGCTGGCTTCTAAACACCAATGTCCCCTAAAGAAGCCAAGTGCCTCAGAAAAATAGCTGCTTCCAGAACTGGGACAGGCAGGTCCAAGTTGGGCTGGAAAATTTTATTTTACCTGGAAGTAAGGAAGTGATCAAAAGAATAACCAAGTATGGCAAAAGGACATAGGAGGGCACTTAAGGGGGCTCACCCTGGCCAAACCTGGGACAATACGAATATAAACAAGGAGAGTAATGAATTATAAACCACTGCATCAAATAAGAACATTCAAGTCTATACTTATAATACATGGTGGATGGATGCGTGGATGGATTCACGGAAGGAGGGCTGGTGAACGGATGAGGGAAAAGAATCAGCATTGTATCAAATATTTCAGTGGCGCTACAGAGCCTGTTTCTAATCTTGAGGGAGCATCAGACAAACCTAATTGATGAACACTTAACACTTTGTGTGCTGGTGCCCTTTAAATTTACCAGCCCTTGGGGCCAGCCATTTTCTGTGCCACCACATGAACGGTACACGCATTCAATAAAACACACACAACTCCTGAACTACTGGATATTAAAAAAACTGTAATATCTCTCATAAAACACCTTACACTTTCACCAAAACAATGTGTAAAGCTTCTAGACTGAGTACGATCAAAGAAATAGCTCCTAATAGTTCCAAATAAATCCACTGTGGCATGAAAAACCGGAGGCTAGATGAACACGTATTAATACGTGAGCGGCCACCTGATACTGGTGACAAAAGCACGTACTAATACATGAGCAGACCCCAAAGTGTTAATAACTAGCTTGTACTCTTCAAAAATGTCAGTATCATTAAAGACAACAGAAGACTGAGGAGCTGTTCAAGATTAAAGGAGACTAAAGAGGGATGACAGAGCTATAACAGGATTCTAGACTGAGCCTATGTTAAAATATAATATAGTACAGTATAGTATAGTATAACATAGCATAGCATAGTATAGTATAGTATAGCATAGTACAGAACAGTATAGTATAATATAATAATATAATGTAATATAATACATTATATAAAATAAAATGTATCAATTCAATATAAAAGCACTAAAATGTGAGGACAACGACAGATGAGGGAACACAAAAATAGAACGACCAACAGGAAATACAAGATAAATAGAAGAAATCAAAATTGATTAATAATCACACCGACCTATGAGCAGATTAAACTTACATTTTAAAAGATGAAGACGACCAGAATGGACAACAGAATAAAAGAAGCCGGGTGCATGCCAGGTTCCCTAAGGAGAGGCGCTTAGGCAGAACGAGACACCCCTCAGCCAGCAGAGGAAGAACACCTGCCTGATCAGCAAAGAAATGGCAGAAAGATTCAAGATTCAAAAAATGGGGATTCGCTGTGTACCCAAGACAGCCATGTGAGGAAACACACTGCAGACTGTAAGACTCCCACAGAGCAAGAGATGGGTGTGCGAAAGATAAGGGAGCAGCCGCCCTGGCAGTGAGGGAGAACTCCCCGTGAGGGTGGACGGTGAAGAGCTGGGGAGGACTGGACAGAGGAGGGACAGAGCCCAGGCAAGTCTAACGCTCAGTGCCTATTTTCAGGACACACAGCCACTGCCACCCCAGCAGGGCTCGGGGTGGTACCCAAGTTCTCCACCACGATCACAGCAGACTTCAGAAGGGCACGAGCTTCCTCTGGACAGAGAGGAAGGAAGGAAACGTTTAGACAGATCATCACATCGTGTACCCACCCCAAGTGAGAGAGGCCGGACCCACGCTGGCTCCACACGAACACTGGGCCATTCTTAGAACCAGGGCAGCTCACTGACGATGGAGCCAGCTGGGCTAGCAGGGGTCTGCGCCTGCCCCAGAACGACCCGAAACAGAGACACCCGGGAGGGGACAGCATCTTCCTCCAAGACCTTTCTCTCAACTGCTCACCCTCGTATGACGAGCGCTTACTGTGTGGCTCCAGTAACTTTCCTCACTCAGTCTGCCTAAGAACCCTGCAGTACAGTCTGCCAGGTTAGGACTGTAAACCTGAAGTCCCAAGGCTCAAGACTCCTAAATCTAACAGTGGACTTGGCCTTCCCACTGGTGTCAGCTTGGAGGGTTGTTCTGATTTTCCTGCTCGGAGCCCAGTCTCTGCTGAACAAAGAGGGAGAGAAAATTCAGACAGTACCGCGGGTTCCGGTGTCACCTGGTACTGAGCTCACCAGGCTGCCATAGCCTCCCCGTACAACTGCACCTCCTCTGATGACCCACCAGATGGTGGACTCTTTGGGGTTTAATAACTGAGTCATTCACCTTGTGGCCGTGGGACAGAGCTCGGGGTCTGGAAGACAGTGACTGCCCGGCAAAGTGTTCATTGAGTGAATGAATGAAGGAACAAACAAATGGTGAGGCCGCCTTACAAGGAACACTCCAGATGCTGGGATGCATTCGCATTCATTTCTCAACGTGTCAGCCACACTTCCAAACCTCTGTGTTAGTTGTGTGAGGGGAAAGGGAGGTTTGCTACGATCGGGTAGATCTTGCACCTGGAAGACTAACTGGTACCTATTTCGCACCTGGCCCTCCTGCCTCCCGACAGCTGCGGGATCTCACCTCTCAAACACACCAAGATGCTGCGGAGGAGAACACGCTGTGGGCGCGATGACTTTCCCATCCCTGGCGGAGAAAGCAGTAACACCTTCTGCAATTTGAGCCATCAGGATATAAAAGGGAGATGTGGGTGAGACCTGAATCATTCTCTCCCTCCCTTTGCCACCTGGCAGAGGTGTCCTCATCCTCTCTAAGCAGCCCTGCCGTTGCCTGCTCTAGGAATTCTTCTAGGGCAGTCAACTCCTCTTCTTGTGGCTGTCACTAAGTCCCTTTTTGTGCAGCCTTTCTGTGCCCTCCTCCAACGGTTTATCACATAATCGAGCAGTCTACAATACACCTGGCATCTGGGGTCCACTGATGGGCGGAGGCAGATGTGGTTCCTGCCCACAAGGTTTATCATCGGATTCAGCACCGTCCAACACAAGGCTCTGGACGGTGGACAACCTCTTCTTGTGCATGGCCCAGAACGGTACCAGTAGCCATGTGTGGCTATTAAAACTCTGTTGAATTTTAATTGACATCTAGCTCCAGCAACATGTGGCTGGAGGGGCCACACTGGGTGCAGGTGATCATGCAGCAGGGGAATTATCCTGCAGAGCTGGGGGGCCCACACAGCTATTCTTGCTGGTCTCCCTTCTCACCCTCAGACTGATTCTGAAAGTCGGGGGCTGTGTTAAGTCATTCCAGGAACTTCAGACCCAAGGCAGCTCAGCAGAGAAGGCATTCAGACATTGCTGGATAAGTGAGTGAGTGGAAAGATGAATGAGTGCTGCACTTAGAATGGAGGACCTACCTCCTGAGCAGAAGAGTAGAGGGAGAGGCCAGAAAGCAGGGTGAGGAGATGGTAGTGATGCATCTGCCTCTGATCCTGGAGAGAGAAGCAAGTGCTGAACTTCTCCCTCCTGTCCCTCCTCTTCTCCCTTCATCCCCACCCTGTTCTAGCCACCAACACTGTCTTGGGGAACAGACATACTCCAGAGAGAAGGGAGGGCTGGGACCAACCAGAGGGTAATTCACAATGGGGCACTTCAGCTGCGAACTGTGGCTGAGGGCTGGGTGGGGAAGGCTTAAAGGCAACAGAAGAGACTCATCAGTCCCACAGAGGGGCAGAGCAACCACTCTGCAGACAGCAGGGCAGGGCTTTCCAGCTGCAGTTCTCAGAAGAGAAAGTGATAGTCCTTGTGCTTGGGGAGGATATTAGGTCTGTGGCTGACTCACCAAATATCCCTGAAGAGTCTGAGTGGGCACTGAGAGGGGAAGCCCCAGGGTGCAGAGTTCACATGTCAGGGCCATTTCCTGCCTCAGCACAGGAGGACCCACATGCTGCATTCTGCCAGCAGCTTCTTTCCAGGGGAGCAGGGTTGGGTGCTCAGGATCTTCAGAGGTGGAGTGGTGGGGGAACAGAGGAAGGGGCCTAGGGTTTGAAGTTGGAAACCCACCAGTGCAACACGCACCTGAACTTTACACTGTACTATTATTTCTGGCTGATCACTGTCCTGGCCCCTGAGTGTCTCTGGGTGCAGAAGCCCTGATCTCAGGGCTGAATTCAAGTTTACAGGCAGGTTACCAAATTAAAAACAAACAAACAAACTAGCCACTTGAGCTAAGATAATTATGCTTCCTGATAAAATCCACACGCTATCTGTTTCGAGGAAGTTTAGGCGTCAAGATTACTTAGAATGGCTAGGGGTGGTGACCCCACACCTCACGGTGTTCCTGGCCAGACATTCCCGCCTTGTAAACAACAGAGCAAAACATGAGCCCAAGATACAACCTGGCCTGACGAGGAGGCACTTTCTCCAGAGGTCAGATCATATCCCCGGCATTAAAACCTCTCCATGCCACACAGACCTCGAACCCTGGAACGTGGCACAAGATGTCCCAAGGCTTCTGGCTTGAATTCTCAACTTTTCTTACCATTCCTCAGCTCACACTCTTCCTTCTTGCTTCATCCTATTTTCCAACCTGGATTCTGCCCCTCGTTGCTTAAACACCCTCACTTTCAGGCTGGACAAGGCTCTCTGGAACACCTGTGCTTTCCTGCTTCTGGGTCACCACTTCAGCTGTGTCGTGATGCCCTTCCGTCCACCTCCACACCCGTAGTCCCCAGGACTGCTGAGGATGCTTCTCTTCCTGGTTGTCACTACCTCCCCAAGAGCTTGGGAATGCCACCCCCAGGGTCCCTCCTGACTCCACTTTGCATTTGGTCATTTGAGACCCATCTGCCCCTTATTTAGTTTCATTGCCTTAATTAGCTTTGCATTCTCTGCATGTCCAAAGCCAGCACACAGTGGGCACAAAGTCAACCGCTCTTTAACTGAACTGTCATAAAAAAAAGGAACCACAAAAAGCTGAAGGGGGAAAAGGTGGTTTTCAACTACGAGGGAGCTCTCCTTGCTCTCCGTGCAATCCCATCCTCTAGCATCCCCCAGCAGCAGTGAAGGATTTGGGTCTGGAGCCAGGCCAAGTAGATCTGAAACCTGAGACAGCCAGAAAGTCCCAGTAGACCATGGGCAAGTTCTTTCACCACCCAATGCCTCTGTTTCCTTATATGTAAAATGGGAGCGAAATATACCTTCCCTCCTGGATTTACCAAGTCACTACCTGGTGCTTAGACCAGCTGTGGTTGACAGCAAGGGCAGAGAAGTCAATGGTGGCTGCTTGGGTGTGGGATGGAAATTGTTGCTGTGTTTGTTGCCAGTCAATGTGTTTTCTTCCCTAAACTGTGCGTCTTGCCTTATTCATCATTACAGTCCCAGAATAAGGTACCTTGTGACTCAGTTTAGCTACATGGTGCCAGGCTCATGGAGAAGACTGTTTGCTGAAGAAATCATACCTGTAGTTTATGGATGACATTTGAGGGAACAGTCACATATTTTCTCAAGGGAACAGTCACATGTTTTCTACAAATCTTAATAAAAGAGTTGCAACAACACTCCTGAACATTCTCCTTCTCCTCTTTGGCTGACCATGCTGTCTCTAAAGTTTACAGCAGGTTAAAAACACACATCTTAAGCCACCCAGAGAAAGTTACACCCCCGGGGCGCGTGCTCCAGGGGTTCCTAGAGACCGAGGGGAGCCCAGATTGAGCGACCGCCTCCACACACCCCAGCCGCCATCGCCCGGCTGAGCCCCCAGGCTTGCACAGGGAAGCGAACTCTCAGGCATGCTAGGGGAAGGAACCGTCCCAGTGCGCACGCTCCACCCCATACCGGGTGAGCCCCCGGACGGCAGCCAAGCCATCCGGAGGAAGTTACACCCCTGGGCACGTGCTCTGGGGGTTCCCAGAAACCATGGGGAGCCCCGATTTATCAGCCACCTCCACATCACCGGCTGAAACCCCAGGTCAGATGGGGAAGCAAACTCTCAGACACAAGGAACCATCAGCACTCCATTTGTACTGGGTGAATTCCTGGACAGGAGATTAGCCGCCGAGAACAAATTACACCCTCAGGCGACTGTGCAGGGGTCTCAAGGGAGTGAAGGGAAACCAAATTGATTGATCACCCCCACTCCACTGCCACCACTTCAGACTGGGCTCCCAGGCCTCCCTTGGGAAGCAGACTCCCAAGCACCCTAGGGGAAAGGTACAACATACATCACCCAATCCAACAGAGAGAACGTGAGTGCCATGCCAAGAGGTTAGCCTTCACAGAGCAAGTTAAGCCCCCAGCCTCCAGCCTCGGGTTTTCAGACCTGATCCTAGCATGCACTGGAGTAAGCCTCACGCCTACACCACCACTTCCATCACCACTGCCAATACTGGCTCTGAGCTGTAGCACTCGCGGGTGCAATAGGGGAAAATACTATTTTTGCCCACTGAAACTGAAAAAGTGAGCCCCAGTTGGATAGGATAGCCTGCAGGGAGCTACTGCAGACCGGCCACAGCCCTCCGTGCTAGGGTTCTCTGAACTGAGTAGAGCTGGCACTGAGAACACCAACCATCACGATCCCTGGGAAAGCACAGCCTCTACACCACTGCTGGAGTTGGGGACCACACAAACACCTTCTGGACCTTTGGAGTTAAAACAGAGGAAGAGGAGCTCTACAGACAACATACCCACAGCATCACTACCCAGTGGTGGTTTGGCCTAGCAGGACCAGAATTGATCAGACCATAAGCCCTCCACATCCGGGAAGGAGTACCCCAAAAAGATGCCTGCCAGTACCAGTGCCACAATTTCCCAACAATTACAACAAATCAGAAGACAAACAGGGAGAAAGAAAAATACAAATAACCAAGCAAGCCCTCAGGGGAAGGACACACCACAAAAAGAAAATCAAGCATCAGAACTCAACAATAATGACATGAAAGAGCTCTGCCTCTCAGATAGAGAATTCAAAATCATGATACTCAAGGAAAAAAAATGAAATGAAAAAATAATTAATGATCTAAAGAATGAAATTAAGACCCTAAAGGAGGAGAATAAGAGTCTAATAGAAGAACTAAAGAACACTGGGAAAAGCAATGAAAGCAGAATCGATCATATGGAAGACTGTATCAGCAAACTCGAAGATTCAGATAATAAAAGAATCAAAAAGGAAAAGGAAATACAAGCACGAAGAGAAAAAAAAAGGAAAAAACAATTTGAAAACTACGTGACACCAGGAAGAAAGGAAATTTAAGAGTCAGAGGAATCCCAGAAGGAGAGGAGCGGGTCCAAGGAGCAGAGAAAATATTTAAGGAGGTGATAGAAGAAAACTTCCCAAGTATTAAAATAGACATAGAAGAAGCAAAAAGAACTCCAAATTACTATGATGTTAGAAGAACTACACCTAGGCATATGATAGTAAAACTCACATGAGTACAGGATAAGGAAAAAATATTGAAGCTGACAAGGGGGAGGAAACAATTAATGTATAAAGGGAAAGCAATCAGGATGACATCAGACTTCTCCAAAGAAACGATACAAGAAGAGAATGGAGGGACATATTCAACAAACTCCAAGACAATAAATGCCAACCAAAAATATTTTACCCCGCAAAGATCTCCTTCCTCCATAAGAAGAAAGCATAAGGACCTTCCCAGACAAACAGAGACTTCAGAAATTCATCATGACTAAACCCCCACTCCAAAAAATCTACAAGAAGTCCTAAAACCAAAACAAACAGAGGAATGAAAAAAAGATCAGAATAAAACAAATAAAAGCACAAAAAGATAAATAGAATGGCAAATATAGATGCCAAGGTACCAATATTAACTCTAAATGTAAATGGACTAAACTCATCAATAAAAAGGCACAGAGTAGCAAGATGGATCAAAAAACAGAACCCAACCTTCTGCTGTCTACAAGAAACACATTTAACTACAAAAGATAAACACAGATTGAAAGTAAAAGGCTGGGGAAAAATTCCTACAAGCAAATGGACCAAAAAAGAAGGCAGGGACAGCTATACTTATACCAGATAAAATAGACTTCAAACTAAAAAAGGTAAAAAGAGACAAAGATGGACACTACATCATGATAAAGGGGACAATTCAGCAAGATGATATAACCCTAATCAACATATACTCCCCAAATGAAGGCGCACCAAAATATATAAGACAATTATTATCATCCCTGAAAACAGACATCAAAGAACATACATATATAGTAGGAGATATCAACACCCTACTCTGACCAATGGACAGATCAACAAACAAAAAATTAACAAAGACACTAAAGCTCTAAATATGGGCCTAGACCACATGGGCCTAACAGATATTTATAGGGCGCTACATGCCCAAAAATCTGAATACACATTTTTCTCAGGTGCACACAGATCATACTCCAAGATTGACCACATACTAGGTCACAAAACAAACCTCAACAGATATACTAAGATCAAAATCATACCTACTATCTTCTCAGATCATAAAGCAATCAAATTAGAAATAAACCATGAAAAGGAAAAAAAGGAATCCTCTTACTTAATGGAGATTGAAACCCACACTGCTGGAAGATCACTGGACTAATGAGGAGATCAAAGAAGAAATTAAAAAATACCTAGAAATGAATGACAAAGAAGACACAACATTCCAGAATGTCTGGGATGCAGCAAAAGCAGTAATAAGAGGGAAATAAATAGCAATACAGGCTCACATCAAGAAACAAGAAACAATGTGATCTCCCATCTCAAAGAACTAGAAAATGAACAACAAAAAAACCCAAAAGCCAACATAAGAAAGGAAATCATAAAAACCAAAGCAGAAATAAATTAAATGGAAATCAAAAAAAAAAAAACAATCCAGAAGGTCAATGAAACCAAAAGCTGGTTCTTTGAAAAAATAAACAAAATAGACAAACCTCTAGCCAGGCTTACAAAGAAAAGACGGGAGAGAACACAAACAAATAGAATCATAAATGAAAGAGGAGAAATTACAACAGACAAGGAGAAATCAAAAGAATAATCAGAAATTACTATGACAATTATATGGAAACAAGTTCAACAACTTTGAGGAAATGGACAAACGCCTGAAACTATACAATTACCCAAAACTAGATAAAGAAGATATAGAACATCTAAACAGGCCAATCACAAGAAGTGAAATTGAAACAGTAATCAAAACCCTCCCCCAAAACAAAAGCCCAGGACCAGATGGTTTCATAAACGAATTCTACCAAACGTTCAAAAATGAACTAATCCCTATCTTACACAAACTCTTTCAAAAAATTGAGAAGGAAGGAATACTATCAAACACATTCTATGAGGCCAATATTACACTAATACCAAAACCAAACAAAGACAACACAAGAAAAGAAAGCAGCAGACCAATCTCTCTAATGAACACTGATGCAAAAATATTCAACAAAAATATTAGCCAACAGGATCCAACAATGCATCCAAAAGATAATACACCACGACCAAGTGGGATTTATTCCAGGGACACAAGGTTGGTTCAACATCCGAAAATCAATCAATATAATCCAACACATCAACAAAAAGAAAAACAAAGACCATCTGATCATATCAATAGATGCTGAGAAAGCATCTATTTTGCTTCTACTTTGACAAAGTGCAATATCCATTCATGATATAGGCCCATGATAAAATCACTGGGATAGAAGGAACATACCTCAATATAATAAAAGCCATATACAACAAACCCACCACCAATATTATCCTCAATGGTGAGAAGCTGAAAGCCTTTCCCCTAAGATCAGGAACAAGGCAAGGATGTCCACTCTCATCATTGCTCTTCAATAGAATACTGGAAGTCCTAGCCAGAGCAATAAGACAAGAGAAAGACATACAAGGAATCCAAATAGAGAAAGAAGAAATTAAATTATCACTTTTTGCAGACAATATGGTAATATACAGAGAATCCGAAAAACTCAATAGAAAAACTACTCAAAATTATAGACCAGTTCGGTAAAGTAGCAGGATACAAAATCAATGGACAAAAATCAGTAGCCTTCCTATATACAAACACTCAGTCAGAAGAAGAAAATCAAGAGAATTACCCCCTTCAAAATTGAAACAAAAAAATAAAATAAAATACCTGGGAATAAGCCTAACAAAAGAGGTAAAGCACTTATACAAAGAAAACTATAAGACCCTATTAAGAGAAATAGAGGAGGACACAAAAAAATGGAAAGACATCCCATGTTCATGGATTGAAAGAATTAACATTATCAAAATGGCCATACTACCAAAAGCAATTTACAGATTCAATGCTATTCTGATAAAAATCTCAATGACATTCTTCAAAGAAATAGAACAAATATTGATGAAATTCATATGGAACCACAAAAAACCTCGAATAGCCAAAGCTCTCCTGACTAAAAAGAAAGAAAATGGAGGGATTACATGCCCAGATTTCAAACTATACTACAAAGCCATAATAATTAAAACAGCATGGTACTGGAACCAAAACACAAGCACGGACCAATAGAATCAAATAGAAAACCCAGAAATAAATCCACATTCTTATGGACAACTAATATTTGACAAAGGAGTGAAGAATATTCAATGGAACAAGGTTATCTTGTTCAATAAATGGTGCTGGGAAAACTGGACTGCTACATGCAAAAAAACGAAGCTAGACTACTAATCACACCATGCACAAAAACCAACTCAAAATGGATAAAAGACATGAACGTAAGACCTGAAACCATAAAATTAATAGAAGAAAATATAGGCAAAACTCTACATGACAAACATCTCAGCAAAATCTTTAAAGACACATCCCGAAAAGTGAAGGAAGTCAAGGAAAAGATAAATAGATGGGACTACATCAAACTAAAAGGCTTCTGTACAGCAAAAGACATAATAATCAAAACAAACAGACACCCTACTAATTGGGAGAAAATCTTTGCACACAATACAACTGATAAAGGACTGATAACTAAGATCTACAAGGAGCTCACACAACTCAACAAAAACAAAGTCAACAATCGAGTCAAAAATGGGCAGAAGAGCTAAAAAGACACTTCTCCAAGGAAGAAAAGCAAATAGCCAACAGCCATATGAAAAAATGTTCAACATCACTTATAAACAGGGAAATGCAAATCAAAACCACATTGAGATACCACCTCATGCCAGTAAGAATGGCGCACATTAAAAAAACAGGCAACAACAAATGCTGGCGAGGATGTGGAGCAAAAGGAACTCTCCTACTCTTCTGGTGGGAATGCAAACTGGTCCAACCACTGTGGAAAGCCGTATGGCGTTTCCTCAAATTAATAAATGTGGAGCTACCATACGACCCAGCAATACCACTTTTGGGAATCTACCCAAAGGACCAAAAAACACTAATCCAAAAGGATACATGCACCCATATGTTTACTGCAGCACTATTTACAATAGCGAAGATATGGAAACAACCCAGATGCCCAAAAATAGATGACTGGATCAAGAAGATGTGTTACATATACGCAATGTAATACTATTCAGCGTTCAAAAAGATAAATACATGCAATTCGCAGCATCATGGATGGAACTAGAAGGGATCATGCTCAGTGAAATAAGCCAAAAGGAAAAAGAAAAATATCGAATGGTCTTATAACAGGAATATAGGGGAACCAAATACAAGAGTGTCAACCAGTGAGAGAGGGGGGAGGATTGGGGCTCAGAACGGGGGAGAGGGGAGCACAGGGGACTGTGGTGATGGTTCACGGGTGAATTGGTGGTGGAAAATCTACGGGTAATATACAGTAATGTAAAAGACACAAATAAAAATAACAAAAAAAAAGAAAAGAAAACGCGCATCTTACTAGCCTGACTGTCACTGGGACTTCCATTCAGAAAGTCACTCCATTTCCTCTTCTGTAACCACAGACGACACAAAATACGGAAAATGCCACCCAAATGAATGTGCACTGAGTAAAGGACAGACACTGCTCTCTATGGTGGTAGGGCAGTGTTGTGGAGCCTGGGTGCTTAATTAAGAGCCAGCGAGACTGAATGAATATTAAAGGAGAAGCACAGCAAGGCGGGCTGTCGCGGCAGATGGTGAAAACAATCATCAGATGAGACAAACGGAAGGGAATCCTTTAGCTGCTGTTAAGAGCCCCGACAAAACATCAGCTCTGTGACATGTAACCGAGAGCAGGGAGCAATGCGAGAATACAGGACAACAGGAGGTGGAGGCTGACACCCAAATAATGGGAAGACTTGACAAACATGAGGATTGATGGACAGGACAGGATGCCCCAGACTCAGGACCCATATCTTAAAGCAGGGCAGGCTTCGTTCACCCTTCCATCCATCATCCATCATCCATCATCCATCCACTCATCCATCCATCCATCCATCCATCCATCCATCCATCCATCCATCCATCTATCCAACCATTTCCTCAGTCTCTCATTCAGCAGCTATTTCTTAAGCACTTACTATGTGTCCATCATTGTTTGGGATTAAAGATAAAACTGTAAGTAAAGTAGAAACCATCCTTGCTCTCATAGAGCTTTCAATCTAGTGAGGGAGGCAGAGATTATTCAACTGTGGGCACCCCTCGCTTTACAGTGCTTCTCAGATAATGTGTTTTACACAAGACCCTCCACCTGCAAAAAGATCCTAACTCACTGGCGGCTCAGACAATGGTTAGCAATTTTTTTTTTTTTTTTTGGTTAGCAATAGTGTTTTTAAATTAAAGTATGTGTATTGTTTCTTTAGACATAAAGAGGGCCTCTTCAAACCTCTGGTCATTTTTCTAATGGATCTCTTTGTTTTTCAGAGTATTTCATATAGTGTGCATCTTAATCTCTTGTTATATAGACGTTGCCAGTACTCATCAAGTCACTCAGCAGACCACAGGGGATGGCAAACCTAACTTTTACATGCACGAAGAACCAGTTCCCTGTGACTCTCTTTATGGTGATTCTGGCTTCCCTGCCGAGGTGAGGAAGCAAACCCTCACTCTCTCTCAGTCTGTGGCCATAACAGACCAAGGGAGGTGCTGGAGGGAACAAACAGGGTTCCGTGTGCAAACCCAAACAGAAGCTGACCCACACAGGGAGTCAGGGAAGGTTTCTGTGGAAAGCTGCCGTGTGAGCAAGGCAGGAAGGACGAGCAGGGGTTAAGGACTCACAGGAGGGCCAGCAGGAGAGGAGAAGGGTCTAGACAGAGGAAATAGACACACAGAATTCAGGGAGATGAGTATGAGGAAGGGGTACAAGGCAGCCTGATGGGGTGAATTTGCAGGCCTAGAGAGTAGCGGATATACAAAGGCCTTCCTTAGCTCTTCCAGAAAGAATCCCCAAAGCCTTCCTCTGCAAGCTCCATCTACGTGGCACGAAGCCAATGCTGGCTGCCCTGGGAGGGCCTTGCCCTCAGCATCCCCTGCAGGGGTATCTGGTTGGCTGGGCTGCATGGTCTCTGTGTTGTGTTATCATGTGCCCAGATGCTGAACCTTGGCACTCTGCTTTGTACATGGTGTCATCACCTCCCACCATTCCCATATTTTTCTTTGCTCATTTCAGCTCTTTCTATCAGACTCACTGGTGTGTCACCTCCTCCAAGAAGTCCTCTCCTAACTCCCCCAGTTGCTTAGGTGCCCTGCCTAGAGCTCCCTCCACGTGTCTCCATTGTGGAATGAGGCCTTGCAATTATTTCCCGTAACAGTGATTACGCGGCGAGTGCCGGATGAGCGCTCATCATGCCCAGCGCTCATCACGACGAGCATTAAACGAGGGGTTAATATGCACACTAAGAAGAGCTCTAGAAAAAAAACAGACCTAGTTAGAAAAATGGCCACAGGACTGAGATAAACATGCTAATATTTGTCAAATGTCTACCAGATGCCAGGCAACAGTCTAAGGGCTTCATGAATGAATTCACTTACTCTTCACCCCGTCCCCATGAGGCATGATTATATCTGCATTTTATGAATGAAGAATTTGGTCCTGAGAAGCTAACCAGCCTGATGCGATGTGGCCAAATGCCTTGTCCTCCATCCCTTCTGAGGGTCAGCAGAGGAGTGTGCTTGGACCACTCCCAGGGAAAGCAATGCAGTCATGGACATGAGAAGATGCTCACCCTCCTTTGTAAATTGTAAACCAAAATGAAAACAACAGAGCTTGGAAATGCATGACAAAAACCAGCAGCAGCCAAGGCTGCCATAGTGTGTGTCTCTGGAGGCAGTTAAATGTCCATCAGAAAGAGGACAGTTAAGTCCCCACATACTATAAAACCCTGGGCTACTGAAAGGGGGAAGCAGATCCACAGACCTGACAGATGGGTTTCCTAAGTTCCAAACAAGATGGTCTCACCTGTTCAGTCTTTAACGAGATGCTACCTTCTCAGTGAGGCATGGGCTTCTCGTGTACACACACACACACACACACACACACACACACGGGATTATTCCCGTTCATCATTCCCTCAACAAATATTTGAGCACATATAACATATTACATAGGAAGTATAGTGTAAAAATATGTATAAATGATATGCTTACAATTATATATTATAATTACCTATGTCATATGCATCCATAATTTGCATAATCTTAGAGAACAGCCTGGAAAGATACACAGAAAACTATTAACATCAGTCCCCTCTGAACAGGACTTAGGCAAGAAGAAGGGGGAAGCTTGACTTTTTAAAAAGTTTAAACTGTATATATTGTTTGCATTTTTAAAACTTGTATAAGTTACTTTCGTTACTTTAAAAAGCTAGGAAAGATGAGAGAGAAGGAGGCTGGGAGGAGGAGGAAGAAGGAAGAGAAGGAGGAAGAAAGGGACATTTTAGGGACCTGAAGTTACCTATACCATATGACACATTTCTCTCTACTGAAGCTGCTCTAAAAGACAATGAAGGAATACATTTTGTTAGGCTATAAATAGAACAGTGGACAACACATTTAGGGACATCTACAGGAGAGAAGAAGTGGGTGGAGTCCCAGGGGTAGCAGCAGAAGTTTCCAGCTAAATGCTGAGAAGGTGGCCGACCTCCAGGCCTCTTCCATCCAGGCCGTGACCCTGTGCTAGCTGTGGGACTCAGAGGATCCAGAACCCAGTCAGACCTGCAGGAGGCCACGTGGGGACAGGGAGCTGGACCGAGGGGACCAGGGAGGTGCTCGGCGGGCAGCTAGAGCAGTGGGAGCATCAGAGCTGAGCACACAGGGTCAGCTGGAGCCTGGCACAGGTGAGGGAGACAACACCAAGTGGAACCGAGCAGGGAGCTGGAGATGGGGAGGGGGCTGAGCAGGAGGGGTGGTTGCACCAGCCCTCCCCGAGGCATAGATTTCACGGCCTGGAACAGATCAGCAGCTGCAAAGCCCACTTTCGACTGCCATCTGCTGCCACCACATCTGCAAAGCTCAAACAGCCAGCTTGATGGAAATGGACAAGGAGTGGCCAAAAACAAGCCCCACCTTCCCCTCCCAAGGGGGAAACTGATGCATTTCCCACCAAGACAAGGGTCTTTGCACCTGACAGGCTTGACCAGGAAATGGCTGTGCTCCACCCAGCTCAGGTGGGAGCACTGATGAGCTGAGTCCCAGCCCTCCCTGCGGGAATCCGTCTGCAGAAGTCCCATCCCTGCCCTCACTTCCAATGACCCACGGCCAGACACCTAGTCCCTCACTGAGTCACTCCAACCACTGGGGATCAGATTTATTAAGAAGGTGTACTAAGAAACATGGTGCTGGCCTCACTTCCTGCCTTCTTCCAGAACAATACCACAGGTTGAACCCTTATATGTAAAACAAAGCTAGCTAGAATGTTCTGGTTGAAATGGAGTAAGGAGTAGAGAGCCCAGGGCCCGGGTGCTAGTGAGGGGTTTCCCTGCGGCTGCCAGACCTTGTCAACAGCTCTACAGGGAGCAGACCAGGAATGCAGGTAAGAGGGGGTCTGGGACAGCCTGCCTGGGGGATGCCAGCTGCTGAGCTGCCCACAGCAGGGGTAGTGGGTATGAGGAGGGTGGGAGTAGAGTCAGGACAGACCACCAGGAGGCAGTCCCCTCTGTGTCCCTTTGAGCCCACCCTTCTCCATGGCAATCAGACAGGCTCCTTGCTTTCTCTTTTTCTGCCAATTCATCTGGAATTTAGCATCAGTCCTTCCACGGAACTTCAGCCTTCCAGACAGCCCTGGGCCAGCTTGCCTTCAGCATCTCGACTGAATTCGGGGATGAGACCTTCCCCGAACACATCGCCTCTTGTTCCAAACCCATGTCCTCACCAGGCCGCAAACACTCCTTGCATTCCCCTCTGTCACACCAAGCTCCTCCCGCTGGGGATAAATCTTCCCAACTTCAAAGAGAAGAGCAGACAGGCCAGGGAGTAACTGAGCATTTGGAGAAACTTAATGACAGTGGTTGGAAAAGAAATACAAATGGAAGCTATATTGAAGATCATCTTGTTCCCGGTACACAGACACGGCTGGTGAGAAAACGGAGAAACTAGGAAAGAATACCTCACTGGCTATCGTTAAATATTTGTCCAGTCTTTCCTTTTTGTGCCGGGCCCAGAGGGCATGTGGCAAAATTAATAATACAGCAGGTCTTGAAATAACTTCGTTTCATTCCATGTAGTTGCATTATAATGTTGATGAGAAAAAAAGAAGTCCTGGCTAACCCTCAAGGAATACATTGCTCAAGGACCAAGTTTCAATATATGTTGTTTTTCATCTAAAGTCAGTTTCTGAGAATGTTGTGAGGACATTCGGTGAGGACGTTACAATACAGTCCGGACTTGGGAAGTTTACTTTCAGAAAATAATGTGTGAAAAAGATGACCAAACCAATGAAGTGTAGAACCAACTTAAATGTGCAATGATGAAATACGTAAAATACTCCATGTTCTCTTGAAAAAAGATTACAATGCCCCTAAGTTACAAATCAGATTTACCCAGTAAGGAATTAGTTATATATTACACTGAGTAGAAAAATCAAAGTGCAAATGTCCTCATATGAAATGTTTTACACTAGGACACAGTTGAACAGAACAGACATCTCTTGGTGAGGTTAAGATCTGATAAGATTGTTCAGATATCATATGATAAGGTGATTCAGGAAAATAGTTTTAACGGTCCTGAATTTCAATCACACCAAAAAAGCTGGCTTAGAATTCTGACTGATCCATATCCATATTACTCTCCAGGAGTCTTCACTTCTTAGAGCCTCCGCTTCCTCGCCTGTACACTGGGAATCAAAAGACAACTTACTTCACAGAGTTAGCAGGATTTAATGAGCCACTGCACCTAAATCCTTAGCCAGGCACCGGACCCCCAGTGGAGGCTTAATAACCATTCTTTATCATCATTGTTAGCTAGGCTCAAGCACTAAGAGACTCTACGTCAGTTTGTCTAAAATAAACACCATCTCGAAGTGTGTAACGTAGAAATGCATCATAGCTGGGAAGTGCTTGTCTTGGAGGAGCTGCTGCTTGCCTCCAGGCCCTAAAAGGACACTTGAGTCAACTTCGGTGTCCACAACCTGTTCTCAATTCTGCACCAAGTAGATTGTTTCATTTGAACTTGCTTTCTAATCCAGAAGACATAGCTAACATTTCTTGTTTGCATTTTGCCCATTCAAGCATAGAAGTCCATATACCTGAACATTCTCCCCACTCCCCATAACCCTCCCACATGTTGGTGGTGGGCTAATGATGATCCCCAAAGAGGTTAATATTTTAATCCCCAGAACCTGTGAATATGTGACCTGCCATGATGAAGGGGATTCTGCAGGGGTGACTAAGGTAAGGATCTCAAGATGAGGAGGGAATCCTGGATGACATCAGGTGGCCAATGTCATCATAGGATTATATAAAAGGGAAACGGGAGGGTCAAAGAGAAGAAGGAGAGATGATGGAAGCTGCAAGCCAAGGAATGAGGGCGACCTCGAGAAGCTGTAAAGTGCAGAAAGTAGATTATCCCCTAGATTTTCTAGAAGGAAAACAGTTCTGCCAATCCATTTCAGACCTGTAACCTCCAGAACCATAAGCATGGACATATGCTGTGTTTAGCCGCAACCTCTGCGCTCTGGCCCCGCGCTCCGTGCCTCTGGCCTGCGAGCATCACCTGGGTTCTATAGGTGGGATTAGTTCAGGAGCTGGCATCGAGGCTGCCTCCAGCTCCACCTCCTGCTGCACCAGATAAACCTGAGCAACGCACCTGAGCATCAGTCTCCTGGTGTAGAAATGGGGGTGAGGGAGGTACCCAAGGAAACAAAATACTCATCTCTATGGAGAGACAGGCTTACTGAGATATAATTTACATACTATAAATTCCACCCATTTAAGTGTACAAATCAGTGGTTTTAGTATATTTGTAGTGGTGCAACCATCACCATAATCAAATTCTAATGCATTTCCATCACCCCAAAAAAGAAACCCTGTACCATTAGCAGTCTGTCCCCTTCACTCCTCTAGACCCAGCAGGCAAGAATCTGCACTCTCTCTCCAGATTTGCCTATTCTGGATACTTCTTACAGTCATATAATATGTGGTCTTCTGCCACCAGCTGCTTCCTCTCGCTTGTGTTCCAGGGGCCTCCATGGAGGAGGAGGGGTCCGTGCCTCGTCCTCTTTAGGACCAAGCATCCCATTGTGTGGACCTAGCACAGGTTGTCCTTTGGGCTTTGATATTTTGCCATTTCTTCCAGCACTAAAATAAGTCTTGATAAATAAGGAAGCTTCCTTTGAGAGAGAGAGAGAGAGAGAGAGAGAGAGAGAGAGAGAGAGAGAGAGAGAGAGAGAGAGAGAGAGAGGAGAGAGAGAGAGACGTTTCTAATTGAAAACTCAGAGGCGAATCACTCAGGACCAGAGATCCAGAATCACCTGGGCACTGCCTGGAGCGTAGCGTCAGCATCTCTGGAACCACTGATTGTGTCTCAAGGGAAGGCCGGGGTGCTGGCCTGCACACAGTCCTAGGGCCCAGGAAAGGTTTGCTGCCTTGACCCTAAGTCCCCGAAAGTGCCTTTTTGTTCCTTTATAAAATGGGCCACAGCCCTCTGAGAGCCTCTTTTTTGCCAGCCTGTTCCCCAGCCTGGGTCCCTGGCCCCAGCCTCTCCCTTTAGCAATCTGTGCCTCAGACTCCTAAGCCCCACTTCCCCCCCATCGAGAAGCAAGGTGAGTCAGAGTTAACCTTGTTATGTGCCTTGCTGTGAAAAGTTTCTGTGTCAGAGAACCACCGAGGGGTTAGACAGTACCCAGCAGGTCAAACACAAGAGCGAGGCTGTGCCCGCAGCTGGAGCTTGGCCCACAGGGGCTGCCGCTGCTCCCACCACCACCAACCAGCATCCTCAGCATCACCGATGAAGACCACCTGCGTGTGCGGACAGTGGGGGCTGGAGGAAAAGCTTCGGGCGGGGGCTCCACCCAACGGGAAGGGGAAACTTTTCACTAGCAAAACCCTGACCTTGGGCCTCCCTGGTGGCACAACGGGTTAAGTCTCAGCACCATGAGGCTATCCGCAGCAACTGCAGCACGAGTTTGATCCCCACCCAGGGAGCTTCCCACATGGCGCAGCAGACCTCTCCTGTCTTGCCTGCTGCTCCCCTCAGCAGTGTACTTCAGTAGATCCGCCTGTTCTGCTCCCCACTCTGTCTCTGGTGAATCCTCTCACCACCCCCCACACCTCTGGTCTACACCCCAGTTTGTAGGCATAAATAAATAAATCTTAAAAAAAAAAATCTGACCTTTATTACGGGTTTGAGACCCTCCCTGCAGACCACATGCCCCCTGCTCAGTGCTGGCACCTGGGGTGTGGGGGAATCTTCCACTCCCCACCCCACTTCTCGGTCCACCATCAAGGAGTGGGCCACTGGAAATGGCTCCTAAGGCCTCTTTTGAGGTAGATAAGGGAGGAAAACAATATCTGAGCTGGCAAAGAAAATAATCAGCCTTCTGGATGCCAAAATCAAATCCAGGATTGGGATGCCAATGGGGAGCCCTGATTCCCCCCTTGCACTCGCCATGGTTGAGAGGACTGTCAGATTTTCCACCCCAGCCTGGCACTCTTCACTCCCAGGCAGTGGCCAAGTGGGAAGGGTCTTCACGTCACCACATTCGTTCATTAGGGCACTCGCTCACTTGCCAGACTTTGAGAGACAAACATAAGAGCCCCTTTAGCTTCTGTTATTGCTAATGGTTTGGAAAATGACCTGCTTTTGAAAAGAAATAAAAAGGTTGGTCAGAGTTCGCTGGCCTGGGTGTGGGTGTTTGAAGTGTGTTAAAAGAACAGCCATGTCCAGGGAGAGGGACAGCTGCCTGGACAAGAGGCCCGTGGGGACACCCTCCACACCACCTGTGGCCCCTGACACTCAGGCTGTTCCAGCCAGCTCCCAGGAGCTAGCTTGAGAAGCATTGGTGACTAGAAAGGTCATAAACTGGGGTCAAGTTCAGGGCACGGAGTAAGAAGTTTCAGGATCAGTCACCAACTTGAGGAAGTATGAAGGAAACTGTAGTGGGAGCCCGGGAGGGTTACTCAGGACCACTAAATTTGTGAGTGAAACTGATCTGTAATTGTACTTGCTGCTCATCTCCTTGTCTGGGTTGGAAATCCAGGTTATACGGACCTCACCAAGGACTTGTAGTGTCACCTCCTTTTCTGTTCTGGGCAGCCCCTTGGAGAAGAGAAAGATCAACTGCTCTAGAGTGTTTGTTCAACGTGCCTGGGCCTTGGGTGACTTCTTTCTGCTTATTAAAAGGGCTCAGTGACGACCGGTTTAATCCTTTTGTTAACAGTTGTTGGCTCTCTTCAGATTTCCTAGTCCTTGAATCTGTTTTGTTCAATTGTTTTTTTCCACCAATCGACCATTTCATCCAGGTTTTCAAATCGAAAGGCAAAGAGTTAATATGAGTTCAATCCTTAGATTACATCCTTCCTTAAGAAGCAATGAGGCTGAGTCCAGGGAGAGGGTTCTTGGCCCCATCAGACTCCCATCTCCAGCCACGGCCTGTTTTGTCAGGAGCCAGGACCCCTTGTCCTCCCTGCAAGCCAACCAGGATGTCCTTTAGGGACCAGTTCTGGAGTTGAATGGCCTGTAATTTTCTTTTTTTTTTTTTTAAGATTTATTTATTTATACATACAAGCTGGGGTACAGGCCAGAGGCAGGGGGCGGCGAGAGGGTTCACCAGAGTCAGAGTAGGGAGCAGAACAAGCAGATCAGAAGTACACTGCTGAGGGGAGCAGCGGGCGAGGCAGGAGAGGTCTGCTGCGCCATGTGGGACTCTCCCCGGCTGGGCGTCGAACCCGCATCGCGCGCTGCCGACAGCTCCACAGTGCAGCGCTTAATCTCTGCGCCACCCGGGAGGCCCTGGCCTGTAATTTTCTCCTAGTCCCAACTTGAGCACTGTAGCCCTACTCTCCCCCTTTGAATAACGGGAAGGGCGACAGCTACTTCTCAGGGTTACCAAGGCTGCCAGAGGGCACCTTGTAAGAAACCCAACGTCTCATCACCAGGGGCTCCCCCACCCAAACACTTCCCAGGGTACAACTCTCATCTCCCAAAAGTTCAACTTACAAACTCTAGTGAGCAAACTCAAGGTCCAGAGCAAAAGCACCTGCACCCTCCCAACACCGCCCCTTGGCACGGCACATTCAGCTCAATCATCTTGGTGTTCATTAGCCTCAAGCAGCGGCGGTTTCTGAGTGTAGGTCCTTGGGCCAGTGGCAGCACCTGGGAGCTTGTGAGAGAAAAGGATTCCCAGGCTCTCCACCACGCCTCCTGAATCAGAACCTCTGGGGCTTGGGGCACCACCTGTGTTTAACAGGGGCCAGATCTGATGCAGTGCTGTGTTTGCAAGCCCAAGGCTCTTCCGAGTCACAGCAGCTCCCAAGAGCGTGCTTGGTTCTAAAGTGCTTTCAAACATGCTTACTCCGTTATGATCAATAAAGGGCAAACAAGAATCGGGAAGGAGTGAATAGGAAGACACACGTGAATACTATAGACGTGGAGGCCGAGGAAAGCCTAAAGGATCTATGGAGCTGAAATGGCCTGCGTGGCCCTGTCGTGTGGGACGACTCCTTCCAAGGCACCCGCGATCCTTGAAACACCAAATTAAGCAGTGTCCAAGACTCAGAGCCTGGGTGACAGACACCAGCCATCAGACAAAAGGGAAATGACGCCCAAGATTCAAACAAACATCAGCAATAGAGGCTACTGGTTGTGTGGGAATTTGGAGGACGCTGGGCCTTTGTGTGATGTGCCACCGCCCAAAGGTGTGTTCACACAGGTTAAGAGCACATCTGACTCCATCAAGTAGCAAAGCTTTGGCCTATTTAGACAAGACAGGGCTAACCAGTTCTCCAGGACCAGACCACAGGAGAAGTGAGCTAGCCCAGCAGCTTCTCCGCATAGATGGAACCTGTCTGTTCTAGAAACAAAAAAGATGCCTGGTAGAGAGTTCATCATCAAGGAGAAGAAATTATGTCAGGTTAGGGTTATTATGCCTTTGAAGGAGCCAACCACATTCCCACTTACAAGCTTAAAACCCAAGGAGGAACTTTGGCTCTTAACAAATGGACCTATGAACGATCACCACCAACCACAGCCGTGGAAAGCACTGGAAACACCCATGGATGTTAAAATTCAGCATTTAAAATGCATAACCCGCACCCTGCCCCCTGAGATCCCGATTCATTCAATCAGGGCGGAGTCCATTTTTAACAAGCTCCCCAAGGGATGCAGAGGCAGATGGTCCCCGGACCACAGGGCCATTTGTCATTACGGGAGAAGAATCAGAAGCAGGAGCAGCACTGAGCTGCTGCACACGCCTCACAAACAGTGCTGGGGGAATGCAGTCTGAAAGCAAAACACCACCCGCTGGAGCCCCGATTTAGCATTTGTTCCCACAGCACAGATCAGGGAAGGCAGCAGCAAATGAGTAACATGTTACATAAGTTGCTTCTCTGTATGCAGAACCTGAATTCATCAAAGAGAAGTTAAAATCATAAAAAAAGCAACAGCCCACCCCCAAAACAAATGCCGGGAATGCATCGCCAGGATCTCCCCCTCCCCTTCTGCTAGACAAAGATGAGTACTCCTCTGTGCTGAAAAGCCCGCTGGCTCACCCACATGCCAGTGGGTACTAGATCCTTGGGTGGAAATGGCCAGGGAAAGGGCTCCACATGGGCATAAGGACTGACTTTACTGAGGCTTCTCTCTGGTTGAAAGGTAAGTGCAGCTGGTAATTTCTGGACCCATAAAACCACCTCTGAGTCAGGAACAATAAATCTCTCTCTCAAGGGTCCCCAGTCTTTCCTGCTTCCCAGTTACTAACCAACAAGATAATATGCTAGTTCTAACTAGAGTGTTAAAGGCTGACAATGATTAGGGTATTTATCACCTAGTGACCATAGACGATGTATGGTTAAGGCCTACCATATGCACAACAGGCACATTACTCCTTCGATGAGTCAGCCTCAGGATTCTTCTCAACACTGGCCTAACCACATCCACTCTCAACTCACTAGAGAATGGACTGTAAGTATCAGGGGGAACAGTCCTCACTTATCTTTTCATGACTCTACTCCAAGCATGTTATCTCACCCTGAGGATATGCTCAAAAACAAAGTGCTGAATTGATGTAAAGCTGACATAACTGGCACCCCCATTTTGCCACAAAGTATGTCTCAAAATGTGTTAGAGCCCCCCAAGGTGCTTATTCAAAAACTCATCTTCAAGTTCCACCCCAGACTTTATGGCATGTGCATTTTTAGCGGGGTACCAGGATATCTTATACATGTCAAATCTGAGGACATTGCCTTAACCTTATAGGGAATGTAAAGGACACCAATAAATGCTACGGCATGTGAAAGTAAAAGGACCCTCTAAAGACACCCAAAACAGAACAAAATGGAGGTGGGCAGCTTCTTCTTCTCCATCCAGGCAGGGACCCAAGTTGCGCAGAGGACAGTAAACATGGGAGGAGAAGTAAAGAGACAGAGACAAGAAAGGACTAGAGAAGCTTCTGGAGTTAACACTGGGCATTAACACTGGTCCCAGCACTCTTGGCCCAGGCTATTTCTCCTAGTCCTGAGGTACCTCACCCCATGCCCCCCATGGCCAAATTATAAAGCAAGGGGCATGGATGAGGCCCAAGGATGGAGCTTTAGCCCATCCAAGGAAGCTGCATGGAACGAGAGGGGCACCTTTGTCTCTACTGCTCTTGCGAGTCTGGCTCCTCCCCTTCACGCTGCCGTGCAGCCAAGTGTGGTCCCTCGAGGTCCTCCTCCCTCTTGGGGCTGCTCCAGCAGGATGCAGGGAATCATGCCCAGCTTCTTGAGCCTGCACCCAAGGAACCCACAAAGCTCTCCTCGCCGGCACCCTTCCCAAGACGGGGAATTCCTCTACCGCCCGCAGCTGTCGCGGGAACATCAGACACGGATGTGCGTTCCAGGTCTCGTTTACACAAGCCCACTCCTCCCTGAGAGACGAATTTTTAAAACAAACAGTTTTTATAGATGTTAGCAGGCAGAGTCATGTCAGCATCAGGGATCCCCAGACGGAAATGTGAGTCAATCTAGGGCAGACTGCTAAATAAATCCTGTTTGGGTGAAATTTCTCTCTCTGGAGAAAGAGGAACCTCAAAAGTGACTGCTCAGATTCCCCAGCAAGAATCCCTAAAGACATCACTCCCTGCCCTGCCAGGCATGCTCTGCAGTCTGGACCCTAAAATCACAGGCTCCCCATGAGCACGCCCCCCCATCAGCCCATCCTTCTGTGAGATCCTCCAGCCTGCCCCACCTGCACGCCAGCACCCCTCTTCCCACACATGCTCTGGTTCCATCGAGGGCATCTGTGGCTTACCCTTACAGCACGAGGCTGAGGCGCTGGCAGCTAAAGGTAAAATGCTACCACAAAGATACACAGGTATCTGAGAAATGGGGGCAAGAGTGTAGGGGGTACAGATGTCTAATCTGGAAGGTTTGAGCCACCAGGGACTCGGTTAAGAAGCAACGTGAGTGTGGAGGAAACATCAGGTTTGCAAGTGTGAACCCCCTGGCTCATGTCTTCCTCTCTCCTTAACTCTGCTGCAGGGACTTGGCGAGAGGAGGGAACTCTATTGGCTCTGCTGTGTTGCGTCCAAGAGGGAGTAAGAAGGTGCAAACCAAAAGAAAACGCAGGGGATGAGGTCAGAGTCGCATTAGGACCTACTATAGACATTAGGTGAAAGGCAAGAGTGTAGCCTGTGGTTTGGAGAATCCTAATGAGGACTTGAGAAGGAGGAGCAGACCCCCCCCCCCAGACCCCAGATTTCTAGGGCATGTTCCAGGGGGCATGATGAAGTAGAAAGCCGGGGTTATTTGAGGGCATACTGCCCCAGAAAAGCAGCCACTCTCTGGGGACATGAATCAGGGGTCCCGGCAGGTGAGGACTTTGGGTTGACCTCAGAGAAGGGGCCCTTGAGTGGTCACCATGGCCAGGGGCATCATCAAGTGCAGTCAGGAATGTTCCACCATTACAGGCCTGGCCTGGAACAGCAGCGCCTCGGTCTCCCCACATACAGAGTGTCTGTAGACACTGTGGGCTCCTGACCAAGTCCACGTGGGCCTGCTTGAGAGAGACAAAGGACAGTCACTGCCTGGCTGAGTCAGCAGTGGGGTGGTTGGGGTCTGGTGACCCCCCCTAGTCTGCACACAAAGCCCCCCCCATCTGCCACCACCAAAGGCAAGCACAAGAGAAACGCAAGTCACGTACCAAGCCCGTTCTCTGCCAGCGCCGTGTGGTTAACGTCGCACTCGCCGAGGTCTTGCTCTCCAATGTGGTCACTCAAATCCAAACCCGGCTGATGGGACCCGTTTCCAAAATGCCTCTCATCCTTCTCAGAACCAGCATCCCCATTTTCCAGCCCATTCTGAGCCTTTTTCAGGGGCATTATTTGTAAGCCACTGGGGGTAGTCCTGTAAGACACTGTCTTGGTGGCGCGGTCACCTCCAGCAGGGGGCTTGGCTGAGTACCCCTTCTTGGGCCTAGACAGGGAGGGAGTGATCCGCTTCCGTTTATGGGAAGTCCCTTTGCTCTTGCCAGATTCTGAAGGCCTGTGTGAGAGTTTCTCCACTGGTGCGCCGCGGCTGTCGCGCAGGAGCTTGGAAGCACTGGCTGGCTTCCCAGACTTGACCCTCTTGTCCTTGGACACGTGCAGCCCATTGAACTCATCGATGAACTCCTCACAGTGCAGCAGATGGTGCTCCGGCTCCCATGTGTCCTCTGTGCTCCCGTAGCCTTTCCATCGGATAAGGTACTCCCACTTCCCTTTCTTATTCTTCCTCTTGTCTACAATCCTTTCAACCTGGAAGAGAAGAAGAGAGGGTCAGAAGAGAGAGCAAGAGAGCAAAACCATATCAGTCCCAGGCAACAGGAATAGCACCAGCCCTCGGGGTAGAGGCATCTGCCCTGGTGACGCCCTTCAGAAGCACACACTTGCAGCATTCTCGAGGCTGGTTTGTCCTAGTACATTGGGAGGGAACCAAGGACCCAGGTCATCTCCCATGGTGATGCCCAGCCTGGCAGGTGACATGCAACTGTCCCTCCAAAGTTGACACTTGCTTGATACGGTCTTCGGAGCTTTCATGAAAGACCTTTATTCTTTTTACTGCACCAAAGTCGAATCAGATGTGTGAAGAACAATCCAGGGAAGGTTTTTCAGCCTTTCTTATGACAATAATAACACTTACTGGGCATGTATATTGGAGGCCCTGTGCTAATACAGCCTGACTTAGAATCACAGTGATGACAGCAACACTCTGGGCAGCTTGGGAGCGGGACACTACTACACTGGCAAAGACTCTCCCAATTCATTTTCTCCTCACCATCACCACATGCGGTCTCCCCATTTTACAGCGAAGAAATGGGGCCAGACATAACGAAGTCACTCACTCCTGCTCCAGGCTGGTAAGGGCAGCGCTGGGGTTTGAACCACTCTCACTCCAACCTATACTCTTGATCATACCAACACTCTCAGCTGCAAAAATCTTCCCTATTGATCAAAAATCACTTGAATCTACAAAGCCCAATCCCCCAACCCCTCACCCCATTCAGCTTCTCCAGCTTCAGCAAAAAGGGTGCTGTTGGGAGGTAAGGAGATCTGTGGCTCATCAGCTGAGAGCCTATAATGTGTCTTGCATAACCCCACGGGGGGTACACTATTATTATTTCCATTTGATAGATGCAGATACTGAGTATGACGCAACTTGCACACAATAAATGGGTAAGATAGGGCAGAGGGGAGAGCCGACTCTCTGTCTGCCTGATTCTCAAGCCATGTGCTAGTGTCTATGTACCTTCCAGGGTCAGAAAACCTCACACTGAGGAAAGTACCAGTCCTGACGCTAATAACAGATCTATGGAGAAGTGTATGTGATGGCTCAATTACTCTTTCGGCTTTACTGCAGATTTTAAAAATTTTTGATTAAAAATAACAGAAATTTTCCAATGCCCTCCCTCTCCCCAAAGAAGTTATATTTCAATGAAAAAGTAGTCATATATATTCAAAGTAAGCACTTCTATTCAAAATTGTATTACATTTCAATGTCAACATAACATACTTTTCAAGAATGAAATTATGAGCCACAGAAAATAAGTGGTGAAGAAAACGTCCTCGAAACTTAAGAAAAGCAATGAGAGAAATGAGAACTAATACTTGTTGAAGATGGGTAATGGGTAATTGAGGGTTCACTATATAACTGTTTATGGTATATGTTTACGTGTCTGAATTTTTCCATACTAAAACAGTAAAAAAAAATTGAAAAAGCAAGATTTTTCTCCCAATGGATTATAAACAATGGAGACTATGCAAAATAATTAAATGACTTTCATTGTTTTGCATTTAGGAATAGGTAAGCCATACTGTCTCTTAATGATAATGCTTCTTCACAGACAATTTTAATTGACTTATCTCAAATCAAATTGTTCTATTTCTATTAAATTTCATTTCTTTATAAAATGCTCTGTGAACATCTGTTTTAGATTTATTACATAATTTTTAGATATATCACATAGGCTACATAACAGTTTAAAAAAGTAAAATAATTCCAAACTAATTCAAATTCAAATCTTAGTTCAAGGACTGGGGCTAATTGAGTTTTAATTTGTGATAATGCTTCAGAAAGCCAACTGTTTCTGGAAGAGTCTGTAGCTTTGCATATTTGTAGAACTTTGTAGGGAGAAACCCTCTGAAGGTTTACAGAGGGAGGAAAATAAACAAGCAACCTGGCACAACCTGAAATAGAACTATTCCCAAGAACACCAACCCAGGAATGTCAGAAGTAAGTCCAGATATTTCTTGGGAGCTAAGGGATTTGTGTTGATATAGAGGTCTCCAAGCTTCAGAAAGCATATGCTTGGCTAACAGAATGGAGAAACTTCTTCCCCAGGATGAAGCAAAACCCACATGAGAAAAATAGCCAATATAATGAATAAAGGGATGAATGAATGGATGGATGGATGGATGGATGGATGGATGGATGGATGGATGAAGACAAATGGTAGGTAGGTAGCTGGATGAACAGATGCGTGGATAGTAGGATGAGTGGGTAGATAGATGGGTGAATGATCAGAGAGTGGGTCATGCACTGGGTGGGTGGATGGATAATAGATACATGGAAAGTTCACTGAATGGATGAGTAATCGGTGAAAGGGTGGGTAGACAGGTGAGTTCAGGAATGGATGGATGGTACTTAGTCATCACATGAGCTTAGTGCACTATTTAATGGCACAAGCTATAGAGCACGACTATCTGGTTTAAATCTGCTATGGTTTTTATCATGTGCTCTTGAGCAAATTACTAAACCTTTTTGGACCTCAGATGACTCATCTAGCAAGAGGAAATAGCAGCCCTACCTCATAGGGAGGTTGTGGAGCATACACAAATAAGCAGTTTTGCATTCCACAGTAAAGGTCACTTCATCTTGCACAAACCTCAGTGGTATCTAAGCAGAATGTCTCCCCACCCTTGGGATAATCAACTCCACCCTGGGAAGAAGAGTGAGTCCAACTACTTAGACAAGTCCTTCCAGGTGTGGAAGATGGTAACACAGAACAGGACCGCTCAAGAAGCTTGTGGAGCCAGCAAGGGTGCAGTGTCCACATGCGACGTGGAGCCCCACTAGAGGGAGAGCTATGTTTTCTTCCTCCAAACTACTAGAAAACTGAGTTCCAGAGACAAAAGTGGCATTACAGGGGACAGAAAGGCCAGCTTCCACCTCTGGTCCCAACCATAAAGCCACAGGGTGGCTTGACAAGTGTTTCTACTTAAATGAAACCAAAACCAGTGACCAACAGTATTAATGCCATCATCCCCAAGAGCCTGGGGGGCAGGCACAATGTTGTCTCAGTCACTCTTGTCCATTTGACCCTGGGGAAATCAGCCCATCTCTCTGGACCTCAGTGGCCCCATCTGTAAAAGAAATCTAACAGTAGCAGCAGCAGCTACATGCAGGGGTATTGGGAGCAGGAACAAGCCATGGGAAAGTGTCCTGAGCAACACAGAGCACTACAAGGAGCTGAGTGGGGTCGCTCTGATATGCATGAAACTTCAGCTGACAAAAGTGCTTCTATACACATTATCTCCTCCATGGTCTAAACATTTTAAAAATAAAATGAACCTTGCTTTCAAGTTCAGAAAATCCACTGCTTTTTCTGAAAGACCAAAATGCCTCCAGTTGCTCAGAAAACAGCTGGCTCCCACAAAGCCCCTCATACTTTGAATCCGCCCTCTCCTGGGACCTAATCTCCTTCCTCATATCCCTGTGTAGGTTTTCTGACAATCTATTCTCTTCTCGGGAGAATCTCAAACAGAACCAGAATCCTAATGTGTTCTTTTATTACAAAAGCTGGCAATATTTAGGACTGCATAGAAATGGAAAACTTTTTCTGGAAAATCCTTTCTTCCCCTCATCACACCTGTTAAAAATAGAGATGTGGGTCCTCTGGTACTGGCACCTGCCTCCTTAACCCCCGACCCTACCTGCACGGCTCCGTGCACTACCTGAGCAAGCAATTGTTAATTCTCATCCTCGTCCCTGTACTCACAAACTTGGACTGGTGTTAAAA
Source organism: Scalopus aquaticus (assembly GCA_004024925.1). Classification (NCBI taxonomy): domain Eukaryota; kingdom Metazoa; phylum Chordata; class Mammalia; order Eulipotyphla; family Talpidae; genus Scalopus; species Scalopus aquaticus. The sequence continues at coordinate 88,813 of PVIJ01002818.1, forward strand.
GTTGTGGGCTCACACACACAATGCCAGCTTCTTTTTTCAAAGATCAGCAATCTGAGAGCCTGAGCTATTCCTTAGTGTTTGACCAAATCTTTCGTAACATTTACTCCCCGTCATCCCATTTAATATGAGATGCTAACCAACTGCAGGTGGACACAGGGAAATTCTGATGCAAGGATGCAGACACCAGTGGCTGGCCACCTCACTAGGAATAGTGATGATGACAGTCGCCATTCCTGGTACATGCTAAATCCAGGAACTGTCAGTTGGGAGGTGTCAGATTCTGCCTTTAGACCCAGGCTTTCAGCTGGGCATTGAGCTCACCCGTGATCTTGCAGGTGGGCCTCAGGTAACTTTTCCTCAGTCACACAGCCAGTAAGTGATATGCCAGGACCAGAAACCCTAGTTTGTCTGACTCCGTAATCCAAGTTCTGAGCACCTGGCCTCACAGCAGCAGGAAGCCTGCAGAACAAGGCAGGGCCCAGTGAAGTGCCAACTGTGTAGACCAGCAACATGCAGAGACAAGCAATGAAGGAGGACACGGCTACATGGAAGTCAACATTCTACAAACCAGTGAATGTCAGTGTAGGAGGCACTAGAAACGACGCTGACCACACAGGCAGCCGGCAGGGCTGATGGGAGCAAATAGTAACCAAGTATGAAAAGATGCTCGGGTGGGGAAGAGAAAGAGGGGCAGAGGGGCTGGGGCTACTTCAAATAGGATGGGTAGGAAGCTTTCAATGAGAAAGAAAAATTGAAGCTGAGACAGGACTGAGCCTTCAGAAATGGAGAAAATTTCAACCACTGGAAGGTATTTCCAAGCAACAGGGAAGCCTCCCGGACCTGCACTGGCAGGCTGACCAGGCAACACCACCATCTTCTCACATCCATCCTGAACTTCACTCAGCACCGGTAACGGGTGGACAAGATCCCAATAAATTAAGTGTTCAGCTGACCCTTGGACGGCACGGTAGGGACTGGGCAGGTCCACTGACGTGCCTGCTCTTTATTCAACAACTACAGCGCAGTGCTGTCATTGATTTCACTCTTCTTTATGATTTTCTTTATAATGTTTTCTCTTCTCTAGCTTACATTATTATAATACAGTACATAATACATAAAACACACAAGATGTATAAGTTTACTTTATATTACTGGTAAGGCTTCTCAACATCAGGCTACTGGCAGTTAAGTTTTAAGGGAGCCAAAAGTCATACATAGATTTTTGACTGAGTATGTGGGGAGGGACAATTTCCATAACTCCTTGTTCAAGAGTCAAATGTGTGTGTGTGCGTATGTATGTATGTATGTGTGTGTGTGTGTATATATATAAAATATATAGATAGAGATAGATAGTGTGTGTGTGTTCAGTTAATCTTCAGATTAGCCCAGCAAAACTTTTGTTCATAAAGGATCAAACTGAGGCACCCAAAGGAGGACCCTGGCCAAGGCAACCCCCTGACAAGCAGTGGAGAGCTAAGACCTAGTCTGATGCTCTTGGCTCCAGACCTGACACTCAACGACCACACTACATCCACCCCCATGCTCTGCAGGGGCCCAGTCTAACTGAGGCTGACAGCATCCCTGGAGCACTTTTACATACTCTAGGAGCAGCCTCCTGAGTGTGACTCTCCTGGGCTCCCCTATAGGCCACATGGGTCTCCCTCCCCTTCAGCTGCTTCAACATTCTGGGGCAACTCCCTGAAGTCTGCATCATTACCACATGGGATATACAGTACTCTGTAAGGATGAAGACGAGTTCTGAGAGCAACTAGGTAGAGCAGTTTCAGGTCTAGAACACTGTGACTGCTGCCGATTAGCTGGTCAGACAAGGCAGCAAGAACAGGTATTACCTGGTCAGTCCAGCCAAGCACACCAGCGAAATCACTGTCACACCGAGAAATGCAGCTCAGAGCTTTGCCATTCAAGCTCTCCTCCAGGTGAGGGTCTGAATGGGGAACTTAGCATCTGTGTGACCAGGGGGCTTGGGGAAAGCCCCACACCCACATTCTTGGGAAACACTAAACCAGAGAGAGCTCTCTTGGATTAAGAACACACAGACAAAATATGGTGAGTGCAATAACATCGCCTGACATTTATAAAATTTTCTAAAGTCTATCAAGACAGGATCATATCTAAATTCTCAGTAAAATCATACTATGAGAAGGACTACTGTACATTTTTGGACAGCATTTCTGTCTCGTTTCGAAGACTCCAAACATTTGACCTCCGCTTTTAAGAGACAAATGATGAAATGAAACTAATAGATTGAGAAGGAAACTGAAAGGAGAGAAGACTCATTTGCATAAGAAAGGTTATAAGAAAACCAAAGAAAAACCAAGGAAAGAAATGAAATTCTTCCCGGAACCAGCAAAAGACAGAATTGACACAGAAAGTCAAATCAGTGATATAGACAACATACATAAAAGCTCTCCAAGAATCTGAAAGAGAAGGATACAGAGATGTTTAAAGAAAACATTCAGGTAAATGAGAACAGATACCCAGGAGATTTACTAGAGACCCAACCAATATAAGTCCGGCAGAATGAAAAAATGAAGATGGGATAAGAATTCCAATAAGTCATAAGGAAATAAGAAAAGAAAAATGTGTATCTTGAGTCTGTAGGTAAAAAAAAAAATATCTCCATGGTGAAGCAAACAGAGGCTGATAATAAATCAAATTTATTTCTATTCTTGTAAGACTTGTTAATTTTAAAAGAAAAATTAAACTCCCCACTCTCATGCCCCAATCTCCCCTACCCACCCAAAAGAGTAGTGGTGGGGGGAAATCAGGTCAACTTTAGAGAACATTAAATCCAGAACATCAATTGAAAAAAAATTATTAAACTAAGACTTCTAAAACCAGCCTAGTAGACCTTCAGATGAAGGAAGTTGGAAGACACCTGTGTTAAGGGACAAATCTAGAAAGTACACATTTGAAAAATGAACCCGAAGGATCTTGAAGCACCAGAAAAAAGGGAAGCATTCAAAAATTAAATAAGTTAACCCCAAATGATGGAGGTATGTCAAAGGAGCCAACTGAAAGAGCTCATAAATGTCAGAGCTGGAACAATTTGAGTAAAAAAATTGAATGACCTATGTGACCCGAAGAATAAAGTTAATATCCATGAGTTTATCTGACATAAATATGTTAGCAATAATCAGAAGTTGGCCTACGAGCAAAAACTGGTCTGATGCCCACTTTAAAAATAAAGACATAGAACCTCCCTGGTGATGCAGAGGTTAAAGTCTCAGAGCTACCAATCTATCAGCAGTGCCAGCCACTGCAGTGTGAGTTCCAACCCTGGCCAGGGAACTGACCCACACGGCTAAGTAGACCTCTCCTATCTCACCTGCTGCCCCCCTTAGCAGTATATTTCAGTGGATCTGCCTGCTCTGCTCCCCACTCCGTCTCTGATGAATCCTCTCACCTCCTGCACCTCTGGCCTACACCCCAATTCTTGTATGAATAAATAAATCTTAAAAAAAAAGATTTACTGGACTATACCCGTGTACATTCATTCATTTATTATCTATGGCTATTGCACACTACAAGAGTAGAGTCAGTTGTGTGATAGAGACCATATGACCCTCAGAGTCTAAAATATATACTATCTGGTCCACTACAGAAAAAGTTTGCTGACTCTAGGGTAAATAACAAATGGGGGAGAAAAGACAAATATTCCTCACAAAAAAATTCCAAATAATAAATGTAAAAAGAATAAGGGACATGGAGAAATCACCATTTGAATAGCATTCTTAATTACTCTGGGAAAGATCCACAGACAGATGCTAAAATTAGTGGGTGAAACTTTAAAGTGAAAATAGGATATTTGCATAGCCTCAAAATACCCCCTGGCAGGGGGTATTTATTAACTACTGTGGTAGTTTTTAGAGCCCACCAATTGATACCCTCCAGGAGGGTGGAGCTTAATTCCTCCTCCTTGTGTGATTGAACTTACTTCTTTCTCATGAACAGAATATGCAAAATAAGAAAAAGTAGCTGTACAGAGGAGAAACCTGGCAAACACCTGTGATCACCTCCCATGAATAATCGTGCTGGTGTCATGTATGCGCTAACATAATTCACTGAAAAGGATGTTTCCTCTGTAGGATATCATTCCCCCAATCCATATGCTCATTAGGAAATATCAGACAAACTCAAAGGACAATCTATAAAATACCTCACCAGCACTCATGACAAATGTCAAGGTCATAAAATGCTAGGAAGGACCGTATGCTGATACAGTCAGGGGTAAGTGGTGAGTGAGGAGAGCAATGACAGACTGCAACATGACATTCTAGATCGGATTCTGAATCAGAAAAGGATACTCATGGGAAGTACTACAAAAGCCCAATAAAGTCTGTAGTTTAGTTGTCAGAGCAGCACCAATGTGAATTCCTAGTTTTGATCAATGTACAATGGTTAAGATGCAGCTAATTATGAAAACTGGTTAACAGATAGATAGCAAATCTGTATACTACAAACCTTCTGAAAATACATATTATTTCAAAAGTTTAAGTGCAATAGTAACTTATACTAAAACGAAAAAGAAAAACATGTAATAGTAATAACAATCATAAAACCTAACAATTTAAAGTACTAATTATATACTTAATCACTAAGTGATAAAAACTGAAAGAGTGAACAAAGATCTATCAGGCAGGTTCAAATTTTGTAAAGAATATCGAAGTAAAATTAAGGTGCAAAATGCATTAAACAGGAAAGGGAGATTTCACTAAATTGACAACATTCACTAAATGCCTAATAGTTGTGAACTTGTCCTTACTGAATAACAGATAAAAAATAAAGCTTTAAAAATTCAACAGTGACACTCAATACTTTCAGACTCAGATCAAGCAGAAGGAAAACATGGACATAAAGAATCTGAATATACACATTGATGGTCAATGTAGTAAATACCGCATTTGTGGAAACACAAAATTTTAACTGCATAATCTGTAAAGAAAATATATTCTACAAAACTTACAGAAAACCACTCACAGAACAGTTGTAAATATTGATTAAGCACTAAAGTTTCCAAGGAAAAGCCCTACTGAATGCCAAAAAGAAAATACTGTACAGACTGTGTCCTCTAAATACATACCACTTACAAATGAAAAAAAAAAAAAGACTCTAAGTAGCCATCAGATTAAGGGTGAAGAAAAATTTGCAGCATTTTTTAGTGAAAAAGTAAGTACACACATATGTCAAAGTGATTAAGATACAGGAGGGAGGGAGGGAGAGAAGTGGGAGGGAGAGAAGGATCACACATTCACCCTGAGTAACCAGTAACCGAAAAGACACTCAGGGAGGAAGAAGAAAGAATAAGTAGCAATAATTACTCATGAACATGAAAATAAAAACAATTGTTAGAAAATAAATAGAAACAAATTAAAATTAACAATAGAGTAGAAAATAGGAAGAAATACTGAACTCATTGATATCCAAAATTTAATTCTTGAGATGAAGAGCAAAAATGGCAGGGTAAGCAGCTCCTACCATGTATCTGCACAGAAACAAATTAAAAACCAAGTAAAAATGTCCAAGTCAACTCTTTTAGAATTCTGGAAAACAAAGTTTATAACAACCACTGAATCAAGAAAAACAACTTAAAAATAGTCAGACAGCTTTTTGTCCCTTTATTTATCCTTGCCCCAGCCCCTTCCAGCACAGCAGCATTCTGACTGCATTCTGAATGCCAGCCCACATTCCCTGTGTGGTGCTCTGGTCCTTGGTTCTGGAGGGAGCAAGCAGACCTTATTATCAAAGAGCTGTGTTTATTCTCATTTGTCTAGGGGCTACCTGCCGGACTGACATAAGCACTTGCTTTTGTTTTATTAAACTTGAGACTTACTCGCACTGGAAAAATGGTTACACAGAGTCATTCTTTCAAAACAATGTAAGGCAAAATGAACAATCTGCTGCCAAATGGAGCAAAAGAGTACACTTGAGAAAAACAATAGATGCACCATAGCCTAGGAAGAAAAGCTGGAGAGTTTCAACCGAAAAATGAGGACATTGAGAACGCCTGTTTATCTGTTAATAGGAATGTAAGGGGACGAAGCCATTATGGGAAGCAGTATGGAGGTTCCTCAGAACATTAAGAGAAATTCCATATGATCTATTCATCCCACTTCTGAATACCCATCCAAAGAATATAAAAACACTAATTTAAAGAGTTACAAGCACCTCCATGTTCAGGGCAGCATCATTTGTAATCGCCAAGAGTAGGAAACAACCTAAGTGCCCATCAGCAAATGATTGGATAAAGAAAGTGTGGTATAGCTACACAATGGAGCAACACTCAACTAGTAAAAAAAAAAAAAAAATGACATCTTGCCCTTTGCAATAATGTGGATGGAATCAGAGGGTATTGTACTTAGTGAAGTAAGTCAGACTGAGAAACAAACTGTATGATTTCACTCACATTTGTCAAAGAAACAAAACAATTTAATAAGTAAATAGAACAAACTTTTAAACCATAGGAACAAAAGTGTGATTATCAAAGGGGGAGGGGGAAAGAGGTGGGGAATTATGTAAAGGAGTCACTGTATGGTGATGGATGGAAACTAGACAATCAGTGGCAAACATAATATATATAGATGTTGACTGAAAAGACTGTACACACAAAACCTAAATAATGTTATAAGCCGATGTTGCTTCAATAAAAAGAAATATGCATGTGTGTGTTGGGAAATTGGACAGCTATACACCCACCCACAGAAAGATGCTTGCTCAGAAAAGATCTGAAGTGACCCTAAGCTTTCCCCAATGGCTGATTTCTAGGCTTAGTTTGAGCAGAGAAATGAAGACTAAGGAAGAGTTTTAAATGCCCTGGCTAAGCACTGACAGAATGTCCAGGGTATAACCTACAGAAAAGTGTGTGAAGTATAATCCTTTCTTCTTCCCTCTTCCTTCCTCCTTCCTTCCTTCCCTTTTTTGGTTTATTTTCTTTAGTTTTCTGTCCTCTCCAGTCTTTCTTTATTTTTCTGGAATACAAGAAAATCTCTCACAGTAAATTTAACACAGGATAAAGAAGCAGAAGTTTCAGAGACCAACATGACAAAGAATACAGACATTACCAAAGTCTAAGCAAGTAGTAATTGCTCACAAAAAGCCACAGAAACATATCTGGATGAGGGGAAAACTCTGGTTTTCAGAGTTATCACATTATAATGCCCAAACTGTCCATATTTTCACCAAAAAAAAAATGAAAGAAAAGAAAGGAAACAAGATATAAGAGAAAAATCACAGAAGTCATCCCTAAGGAAGGACAGACACTGGACTTAGATAAAGGTTTTCAATCATTGACTTAAATATGCTCAAAGAGAAAAAAACATGGACAAAGACTTAAAGTCAGTTGGGATAACAATGTCTCAGCAAATAGAAACTATCAATAAAGAGAAAAATACATTAAAAGAAAACGCAGTTGGGAGCTGGAAAGTACAGTAAATTTAATGACAAATTCACTAGAGATTTTCAACTGAAGATGTAAACAAGTAGAAGAAAGAATCAACAAATCTGAAGATAGTTCAATTTAAATTATTCAGTCTGACTGGATCAAGAAGATGTGGTGTATATATACAATGGAATACTATTCAGCAACCCAAAAAGATAAACTCATGCCATCCACAGAAACATGGATGGAGCTAGAAGGGATCATGCTCAGTGAAATAAGCCAGAAGGAAAAAGAAAAATATCGAATGGATTCACTTATAGGAGGACTATAGGGGAACGAAACAAGGGATCGGGGACAAAATAATAATAATAACAACAACAACAACAACAATAATAATAAACCCAAAACTAGCAGGCAACCACAAATAAGAGACATTCTGCAAGGGAGGGGGGCAAAAGGGGTCAAAACGGGAAAGAAGAGCACAAGGGACTTTGGTGATGGCTCATGGGTGAATTGGTGGTGGGAATTTTATGGGGAATACACAATGATGTAAAAGATATAAATAAAAACTGCATATTAAAAAATAAAATAAATAAGTTATTCAGTCTGAGAAGCAGAAAGAAAAAAAATGAAGAAAAATAAACAGAGCATAAGAGATATATGGAACACCACCAAAAGTAACAACATAAAAAATGGGAGTTCCAGCAGGAGAGGAGAAAGAGAACAGGACAGTGAGAATATTTAAAGAAACCATGGCCAAAACTTTGAAATCTGATGAAATAATATGTCCATACAGTCAAGAATCTCGACAAACTCCATTTAGGATAAGCTCAAAGAGATCACCACTAACAGCGGGGTGGGGTGGAGGAGGGGCAAGAACAAAGAGGTAAGGAAGCACAATGGACTAAAATTGTGGATTACAGGTGACTTGGTGGTGGGTACACTACAATGGCAATACCTGATAGGGGTATCCTAATATTAACTCAATCAAAAATAATTAATTTTTAAAAAAGAGATGCACACTGAGACAAATTACAATAAAACAGTCAAAAGACAGAGAGACTCTTAAGAGCAGTTAAGAGAGAAACTTGCCACACACAAGGAATCCTCAGTCAGATGAACAGTTGATTTCTCATGAAACTATGGAGTACATAGGGGAGTGAAATCATATATTTAAAGTGCTGGACAGAAAAAAAGTAAACCAAGAATTTTGTTTCTGCCAAAACTATCATCCTTCAAAAATAAAGAAATTATGACAATTGAGGTTAAAAAAAAAAAGCCTGCGGTAATATAACACCAATTGACTTCCCCTACAATAAATGATAATGGGGGTTGCTTCAGGAAAAATTAAAGGACACTAGAGAGTAAGATTAAGCCATATGAAGAAATAAAGAACTCCAGAAAAGATAATAACATAGGTAAATATAAAAGCCAGTATTACTGTATTTTGTGCTTATAAGTACTTTCTTATTTCTAACATGATTTAAAAGACAAAAGTATAAAGCAGTAATTATAAATGCATTCTAAGGGTACAGAATATATAACACAGAATTTAGGAAAATAACAACAGAAAGGAAGTATGGGAGAGGAACATAAAATATGCTCTTAAACTGATAAACTGATATCAATTCATTAGATTGCTATAAACGTAGGATGATAATGGTAGTCCTATATTACCGCTAAGATAATACCTAGCCAACATACAGGAAAGGTAATGAGAAGCAAATCAAAACAATACATTATGGGAACTAACTTTGAGACAAGGCAAAAAAGTAGATAAATTTCTGGTAAATGCTATTGAAGGCGAAATAGAGAAAATATATATATAATCAATCACAAATAAAATAAGAATATAGACATAAATTAAATGCATGTGATATCGTGCATCCCAGCCTGCTGAGAAGTTTGAAATACTGAATGAAATGCATATTACAAAATATTATATACATTAGCAAAAGTAACTCAGAAGAAGCTGAAAGTATAAACAGGAAAACAATTAATCAGGAAAAAACGGATGCATTTACTAGAATTGCATCAGACACCTTTCAAAAACCAAGAATGGTGGCGCAGAGTGAAATAACTTCTTGAAAGAGAGTAGAGAAAAAATTGTCAATCAAGAACTCCATATCTTAAAGCAAAAAAAAAATCTTTCAAAATGAGTAAGGATTTCTCAGACAAAAGCTAAGGGAATTGACCACCAGCAGACCTGCTCAACCCAAAATATCAAAGCAAGTTGTTCAACAGAAGGAATATAATACCAGACAGAAACTTGGATCTACAGAAAAAAAAAAAAACACTAAATGTGGAATAAATCAAAACAAAATTAAAACATTTTTTTAGCATAGAGAGCTCTAAAGCACTTTATTATCTCACAGTATATTATTTCGCAGAATATTTTCCCACTATTTTAAACATAATCCATGTTTTTTATATTGAAAGTAGATTACTGAAAAACAGCATATAGTGTTATCTAGAGTATGAGGAACAGCATGTGTTCACGGCATGTATAAAAGTATGTATGGGACAACAGTAGGGGGAGGAGTAGAAATATACTGTTGTAATGCCATTAGACTCATGCAGTTAGAAGAAGCTATGTGAAAGTAAAGATTAAAAATATTTAATGCAAGCCTTAGGGCAATTCTTTAAAAAATAAACAAGAAATATAAATAAATGCAGAGATTAAAAAGGATCATGGAAATGCTGACCTTTAAAATTTTTCCACATAAAAGAACACAGAAAAACCAGAAAAATGAAACAACAGATGGAGAAAATAAAAAAAGCAAACAAGATGAAATATTTAAACACAACTATATAATTACATTAATGTAATGGCATAAAAGTCAATTTAGAAGACTAATATTGTCAAATTAGACAAAAAGCGAGATCCCCCACACTATATGTTGTTTCTAAGTAATCGACTTTTCAATATAAAAACGTGGATTAAAATTTAAATGATGGGAAAATGTACTGGGAAACAATAAGAAGGAAGATTGAACAGTTATGTTAATATCAGAAAAAGTGGAGTTCAAAACATTAGTAAAGGCAAGCAGGAGCATTCCATAACAATCAAAGAGGCAATTCTCCAAGAATAAATAATGATGCTAATGCACTTAACAACAGATACAAATATTTGAAGCTAAAATTGAGTGAACTGGAAGGATTAGATACACAATTAGAGTTGGAGACTTCAACAATATTCTTAGTAATTAATAAAATGAGAAAATAAAAAATCAGTAAAGATAAAGAATACCTTAAAAATGCTATAATCAACTTGATTTAATTGACATTTATAAAGAACCTCACACAAAAACAACAGAATACATATTCCTTTTAAGGTCACATAGAGCATTTACCATACTGAAACATAAAATAAAATTAAAAATTAAAAAGAACAGAAGTTATATCTGACCATAACAAAATTATATTACAAATCAACAAACTACATCTAGAAATCTCACTCCTTGGAAATTAAGTCACATACTTTGAAATAAACCCATGGGTCAAAAAAGAAATATCAAGGGGAAATTATATTTTTAATTTTTTAAAATTTTTTTTCTTTTTCTTTTTTTCTTTTTGGTTATGAAATAATGACCACGGTCTGGTAGTAAAGTTGTGTGTGTGCCTGTGTATATTTATTGGCTATTTTCTAGTATATGTCTTCCTTTTCTTTTTTTAATTAAATTTTTTTCTTACCTCATTGTAGTCCCCAGTTCTCCTGCCCACTGTATCACCCATGAACATTACCATATCCCCTTGTGTTCATCCCTTCCATCTTGTGCCCCCCCATCCCTCTTTTGCTGTATGCCTCAGTTCTATAGTCAGACTGTTAGTTTTGACTTTTTTTGAGATTTTGTTTAGTTTCTCTATATTCCACACATAAATAAGACCATCTGGTATTTATCATTTACTTCTAATTTCAGCTAGCATAACCCTGTCCAGCTCCATCCATGTTACAACAAATGGCATGAGTTTGTCTTTTTTGATCGCTGAGTAATATTCTATTGTATAAATATGCCACAACTTTAAACTTTTTGATCCATTGTTCTATTTGGGGGCATTTGGGTTATTTCATATCGTGGCTATTGTAAATAGTGCTGCAATAAACACAGGAGTACAGGTTTCCTTTCAAATTAGTGTGTGTGTGTGTGTGGGTGTCTCTCCTTTGGTAGATTCCTAGGACTGGAATCAAATCGCTGGACCATGTGGTAATGCCATTTTTAGTGTTCTGAGGAACCTCCACACAGCTTTCCATTGTGGGTGGACCAAGAAGGCTCCTTTATTTCCACATCCTCTCCAGCATTAACTGTTTCTCTCTATATTTTTTTTAATGTGGGCCATTCTTACTGGAGTGAGGTGGTATTTCACTGTGGTTTTGATTTGCATTACCCTGATAACTAGTGACACTGAACATTTTTCCATATGCCTGTTGGACACCTGTCTTTCTGCTTTGGAGACGTGTCTTTATAGTTCTTTGCCCATTTTTTGACTGGGCTGTTTGCTTTGTTTTTGTTGTGTTGTGAAATCTCTTTGTAGATCTTTGATATCAGTCTCTTATCTGCCATATGGTATGCAAAGGAACACTTTAATTATTTAACAAATGAAAATGAAGTGAATATGACCCATCAAAGTTTGTAGGAGGGTAAAATAGAGGGAAGTGTATAACACTGCATGCTTATATAAGAAAACGGAAAATTTATAAAATAAGCTAAGCTTCCACCCTAAGAAACTAGAAAGAAAAGTAAATTAAATTCAGAGCTGACAGAAGAAAATAACAACAAAGGTAGTAACATAAATAAATGAAATTAGAAATAGTAAAATAACAGAAACTAGCAAAGAAATTAAAAGTGATTTTGGGGAAGAACTATAAAATTGATAAATCTCTAGTCACACTTAGCAAAAAACAAGTGAAAATATAAACTATAATAAGTATGACTGATGAGACATCCAGAGACCCACAGATATTGAAAGATAGTAACAGATAACATTAACTTACAAGAAATGTTAAAAGTTCTTTAGGTGAGAATGATATAAGTCAGACTCTCAGAGCCACATAAAGAAAAGGAGACAATCAAAGATGGAACAAATGAAAGCAAAATAAAACATTTTACTTTTCTTATTTTTATTTGATTTAACAGATAACAAAATAACATTGTTATTTTGATTCTGAACATGTTGATGATCAACATAACATTAATGATGTCATTTGCTAGCAATGAAGCAAGGGATGAGAGGGAGGAATCAGAATTTTTTTGATAATAAGAGATTCACACTAACTGTGAAGTGTTATAGTGGTATTTGAAAGTGGACTTGTATAAGTTGTATTTGTATATAGCAAACTCTGGGGCAACCACTAAAAAAAAGGCCAAAAAAAAAAGAAGTATAACTGATATGCTAAGAAAGAAAAAAATGGAAACATATAAAATGCTCAATTAAAATTACAAAAGGCAGAACAAGAGTAGAAGACAAAAATGAAGAAGGGGAACAAGTAGGAAACAGTGAAAAAAATGGTAGCTATTAACCCAACTATCTCAACAATCACTTTGAATATCAATCATCTAAATGCAACCAAAAGAGAGAGATTGTCAAGTGGATCAAAAGAAACATGACCCCACTATATATATTGTCTACAAGAACCTACTTTACATGGGGTATGGGGGTACAGGGAAGTGCACATGCCCTCTGCCCCACAATTTGGCCTCTGGGTAATCATTCTGGTTATAGGACTGTTTTTAATGGGGAAGAAATACAAAGGCAATCATCTATCAAAGGAGAACTATTAAAGAAATCAAAACAGAGCTCTATGTTTTGATATAATGGTATGATCCTACTTATGTTAAAATATGCATATGCAAATGAATAAAGGATTTCTTGTAGAATCATTCACTCTTCACTGTCTACTGGCTACTTATTAACAATGGCTGGCTTTCAGGCAAAGAGTAGGATGGAGAAGAGGCACTAAGGGGGGTCTTCCCATTTTTATTTTATGCACTATTTTCTGTATTGTTTAACTTATTCAGTACAAGCCATTTATATAGTATGTATGCCATTTTATAATCAATAAAAATATTTTAAATTAATGCATTTCCTATGCAACTTAAACAGCCAGTTAGAAAATAAAATGAGAAAAATGAGCACATTCCAAAGGCAACCAAAAAAGATTAAGTAGCAGAGGTTAACTTTTACAAGAAATACTAAGAAATTATGAGAAGAGAAACCACAAAATTCTGCTGAGACATTTTAAAGTGTTTAACTGAATGGAACTGTATGTACAATGTATCTGGGTGGAGAGTCTTGATATTAAAGATGTCGGATTACAGCAAACTAATCAATAAATGTAATGCAGTTATACTCAAAATCCCAATGGGTCCATTTTCAGAACTTACAAAATGATTCTCAAGTACCTTTGGGAAAATTAAACAAAAACAGCAGAGATATTTTTGGGGGAAAAAAAAGAAAAAGAATAATGAGGCACTTCCACAATTACATAATAAGAACAATCTAAAGCCACAATCATTGAGTACAGTATTGGAACAGGAAAAAAAACTACTGATATGGGAAAAGTGATCAACTATTAAAATAAAAACAGGATTTTCAGTTCCAGGAATCACAGACTGCTTCAGTAATGCCCTGCAATGAATCACATTTTTCTGTGTCTGTGCCCCTTTGCAATGTGACTTTGCCTCTCTTCCCACCAAGGGATGGAAAGTGATTTTGAACCTTTGGGTCTGGACTTGTGATTGGCTTTAACCAACAGAATGTGGTAGAAGTGACTTTGTTCAACTCCAAAGTCCAGTAGGCTACACTGCCTAATATCCTCACGTAAGAGACTGCTCTAACCCACTGGAGGCTGAGAGGAGAGGCCCAGTCAACTGCTAGAAAGGTGGGCAAGGCGACCCTGGACTTTCCACATCAGCTGCCTGAATGAGTCCAGATAAAACCAGCCCACTCACAGTACCACGAGAGATAATAAACTGTTGTTGCCTTAAGTCACTAGGGCTATAACTGGTACACCATGATAGAAAATTTTAGTATGAGATTAACTGAACCATGCAGTATGTGACACGCATCACCCTCAACAAAAAGATGAGAAGGAAATTCTAACTGGAATATAAAACCTTATTTACAGAATTATCTCAGACATGTAGAGTACACACACCTGGACAAAAAGAGAGGAAAGGATGTTAATAGAAATGTTATTTCCAGGGAATAGGATTAGGTGTCTTGTGTATATAAACTTTACCAAGTTTCCTTTTATTCACAGAGAAATGGGGTGGGGTGGTATTATAAAAATAAACTTTATTTTTTTAAAGATTTATTTATTTATGCATACAAGAACTAGGGTGCAGGCCAGAGGTGTGGGGTGTTGAGAGGATTCACCAGAGACAGAGTGGGGAGTAGAACAGGCCGATCTACCGAAGTCCACTGCTGAGGGGAGCAGTGGGCGAGACAGGAGAGGTCTGCTGCGCCATGTAGGTTAGCTCCCTGGCCAGGGATCAAACTCATGCTGCGGTGGCTGCGGATAGCTTCATAGGCTGAGACTTAACCTGCTGTGCCACCAGGGAGGCCTATAACAATACATTTTAAAACCAATTTATCTCCCCATCACACTGTGAAATGCTTGAGTATAAAGCCTCAATCTTTCCACTGTGAACCTCAACCCTTGTCACAAGGTAGGTATACAATAAACATTTGATAAATCAAAGAACATGGGGAGCCAGTTTTGCTACCTTCCCATGATCTGGATGGGATGTAGCTGCCAAATTTCCTCATGCTCCCTGGACTGTCATCAGTGTCCAATGGAGCAGACCGGCTGCCCAGGGGTCCATGATCACCCACTGGAGTGCCCTATTGCAGGTCTCCTGTCACTCTGTAAGAGCTCAGGTCATAGGGCCTTCTGCAGGGTGTTCTAAGGACCACTCTCTGACTCTAGAAGAGGGACAAGGGACCAGCCCTTCTCCTACATCTGGGAACTAGCAACCAGGGACTCCTCTGTGCCTGGCTCCTAGGTATAGGCCTCCCCAGTCTCCAATAGGCTGGACCTGTTTCCTCTCAGACCTGTTTCCAGACCATACCTGGCCTTGCCCACCTTGAATGACAATTGTCACCTGTGGAACCAACATGTTGGGACCAAACCTTACATCCAGGTCACCAAAAGGACCCCCACCCTCCATTTCCTAGCTGCACATGCTCTGTGTGCAAACTGCTGCCCCTCAAATGCAATTCCAAAGCTCGCATGGGGTGAGCCTCTGGGCAGCACAAGATGTGCACGTGGTCAGGGGTGGGATGGTAGTGAAGGTGACACTCAAGTACCCGTGTTAAGCAAAATGTTTGTTCTACTGATCAGTGAAATACAAGGGGGACAGGGAGCTCTCTGACTAACCCCTTCCTTTGCTTTCTTACCCTCCCCTCCTCCAAGCCAGACATTGCTAATCAACTACAATAGCACGCAACCCAATCAGCCAGATTAATCCAAAATGTTCAGCACAGATGCTAGTACACAGCAGCTCTCAGTAGATTATTAGTATTTCCAATATAACACTCTAGGCAGCCACAGCTACTGTCTCAGAGCTGACAGGAAAGTTGAATTCATTTGTTCATTTGACAAATACTTACTGAATGCTTTGAATGGGCTAAGCACTTTGGGAGACACCAAGGTACCTAAGTCTGGTGCTTACTCTCATGGAACAGAGGATCTCATGGAGGAGGTAGAAACTAAACAAGTATGTTATCAATCCACATATGATAACTAAGATGCACATAATAGGCAGAAGGACAGGGTTCACTGGCAGCACGTGAAAAGCTCACGGAGTCTTGGTGGTCAGGGAAGGTTCCTCTAAGGAAGCCACAGACCAGCTGAGAACAGAGGGAAGAGGTGCCATTATCTGGAACAGGGAGTAGAGGAGGGGCGCGGAGACAAGGGAGCTCCAGGCAGAGGGAACAGAATGCGCAAAGGCTCTAGTGAATCTGAGGAATAGAGGCAGTGTGGCTGAAGTGAGGAGAGGGAGAGGCATAGGCTGGAGATGAGGCTGAGACCCAAGTTGAGAACTCGGGATCTCATCAGTCTCCTAAGATCAAGAGAAGCCACTGGGGGGTGAGCAGATGGAGCCCTGGAGCAGGTTCTCCTGATCCAGGTTTTCAAGCTGATCCGGGAGTTTGTGGCTTTCTTGTCAGCCTCCCCTTCTAGGGGAGTTCCTCCAGGACAGAAGCTCTGTCTTACTCATCCCCAAAGACTGACAACTCACCAGTGCCTGGCCTGCACTGAGACTTCAGTAAATGCTGGACTGGCTCAGCTGGCTATCTGCGAAGGAGGGTCGAGATGGATGGCTGAGGTACTCAGATGACTCATACCTGCATACTGTCTCCTTGCAGATGAAGTGAAAAGCTTTCTGCCTGTGTTCTGGGAAGTCCTACAATTAGATGGAGGGCTCACAGGGAGTCAAGTAGGAGCAGTGGGTGTCAGTGAATTTCCCACCTCCTAATCCATTTATTCAGACCCAGCTGCTCTTCAGGGATAGTACAGATATCAGGGTGTTGGTGTTGCATTTAATGAAAAAAAATTTTTATAAATAAGTATTTTATTTACTTTTGTTATTCATATCTTTTTCATTACTGTGTGTTCCCCAGAGGTTACCCATCACCTGTTCACCCGTGAAGACATCACCATAGTCCCTTGTGCTCCTTTCTTCCCCCTTCTTGAGCCCTTACCCTCCCCTCCTGCCCTGTTCAATGTCGCACTTATTTTTTTGAAAATAAAAATAAATGAGAAAAATCTTGACTAAGATGATCCTTATTAGAGGGGCCTTCTGGAAGTTCCCTCCCAGTTCTATGATTTGAAATGCTCTAGTTGTGAAGCAGCCACAAAGGGACTAGATCACAAAGCTTCCTCAGGTGGGCTTCCCCAAACACTAGACATTTTGGTGGTGTCATTCTAATGTCTAGACCCAAAGTTAAAGTCATAATCCCTCCCATATTTGTACCAAAAAAAATTCCTGTTTGTAACCGGATGGCCAAGTCCTGCACTCCAGCCCCATAAAGTTAGGGGAAGGCACCTTATCTGATCCCTGACAC
The DNA here is from genome assembly GCA_004024925.1 of Scalopus aquaticus. Classification (NCBI taxonomy): domain Eukaryota; kingdom Metazoa; phylum Chordata; class Mammalia; order Eulipotyphla; family Talpidae; genus Scalopus; species Scalopus aquaticus. The sequence goes on from PVIJ01002818.1 coordinate 106,280, forward strand.
AGGTGAAGGGTTGGTGCTTTGAGGGGGCTGAAATACACAATTGTTTCATTACCTTTCACTGGGAGAATTCCAATAAGCGACCCTTGATGTCTCTTGGACCAAGAGCGTTCTCTAGTTGAGTGCAAGAATAATGAGGATGGCTAAATTACCTTACGATTATCCAGAGAGCAAGGCAGAAGGTTCCTCTTCCAGCTGAAGGGCTTGGAGGACCCAAATTCCCTATTTTGGGGGCAAAGATGGCACCTTCCCTCCTCAGGTCCCACAGAAAGGTTGAGAGTTATAAGGGTATTAGGTCAACAGGAAAGTCATAATGAGTTGGGAAGACAGAATAAAACTGATTCACCCAAGGGGAGCTGAAGAAGTCATAGCCATCCTCTTGGTGTAGCCTCCCCACTTCTTATAAGGGCACCAAAAGCATCCCATTTTGAGGATTAAGGCTAAGAAAGGATTTCTAACGAGACAAAAATTCAACTGTGTTTTGAGTCTACAAAGGACATCATCATCATACGCAAGAGGCAATCAAAAAATATTCACTGGTAGTCAGAATTCCTTTTAAAAATGAGTAATAAATAAGATGCACAGGTGTTTGTTCTATTTTACTTATAAATGGAAAGTACTAAAAGTTCATTTTGTAGTTCAAATTGTTCTCAGTTCCAAAGTATACAGACAGAGCAGACAGGACTCTGATAATGATGGACTCTTTACTATAAAGTAAAATTGATGCAATCCTTATTTATTACAAAGCAAAATGAGGCAATTACCTATCTACATTCCTATTTTTAAATACAAAGATAAAAATGCTCTTCTGGCAACACAGCTTCTGTTTGCAAATTGAACAGAAGCCTAAGACACCAGTCAAACAAGAGGAAATACAAATAGAAAAGGCACAGTGAGTTCTGCTATAACTTGTTTTGAAAACATGAATTTGTTCCAACACAATTAATATATGAGGGAACAATTTGAGCATATGTGAATTTTGCGTTTGCTTGTGCATGATTTTCATCCATGAGAAATTCTAGGAGAATGCAGAAAGACACATTGTGCTGAACAGCACATGGGGGACACACACACACATACACACACACATGACACCTCACACACCACTGGCTGCCTGGCTCACTATGTGTGTGGGGAACCACACCTTTGCACTTTCCCTTCAGATCAGATCACCTCCTTCTACCACCACACACTCACCAGCCGCTGCCCGGCTCACCCACTTCCATAGGCTGACTTCAGGTCACGCTGTTTGTGTGTACATGCTACTTTCTGTTTTGTTTTGCTTTTCACTATATCATTGACAAAGTGGCTGGGTTTTGTGCACTCCCAAAGCACACGACTCTGGATAATACGGTCAGTTTTAGGGACGCCCGAAGTCACTTGCTACTAGAACTCACTGTTCATGGAAAAAATGTTCTTGGGGTTGAATTATTTTTTTTTAAACATTCATTAGTTATGCATACAAGCTGGGGTGTAGGCCAGAGGTGTGTGGGGGTGGGGGAGTGAGATGATTCACCAGAGACAGAGTGAGGAGCAGAACAGGCAGATCAACTGAAATACACTGCTAAGGGGAGTAGCGGGCGAGGCAGGAGAGGTCTGCCACGCCATGTGGAAAGCTCCCTGGCCCAGTATTGAACTCCTGCTGGAGTGGCTCTGGATAGCTTCATAGTGCTGCAACTCAACCCGTTGTGCCACCAGAGAGGCCTGGGTTGAATTAATTTTTCAAGGAAAAACACAGTGTTGTTAATTGGTCCAACCCCCCTGGCAGTCATCTGGCAATATTCACCAAGTTATGTCCCCATCTTTTAACCAAGTAAACCTATTCTAGAAAAGTTAAGGGGTCACTCAACAGGATCAGGGACATAATTCAACACGACAAAGGAAAGCCCAAGTGCGCATTAAGTGCTCATTGTGTGTCTAGTGTGTGGAAAATGACCAAGTATAATAATTACAAAGACTATGTAACCAACTAGTAAATAACTGTAATACACTGTTAAGTGAAAAGGAAATAAAAGTGTATGTAAACTGATTAATACAATAGTATGGAAACAAAGATTGAGAAGACAATGTTATCTTCTTGCATGCATGCACGTACGCGCGCGCACACACACACACACAGAGTTGTTTCTTAAATTTTGTAAAAAGCTAAGTCACCAAAAAGGATTTTGAATATGCTAATTTTCAGTTTTGCTAAAAATCAGAAATAGTTCTTCACTGCATATCCTACACCCAGCACACTATTTCAAGATGTGAAGGAAGTAATTTGAAATTTTAGTTTTGTGAATACATATTTTTGTAACAGTACAAATCTGAATCCCAAACTACAGCTGGTTATCTTCAGTCTGTCACTAAAACTAATTTGCGGCCCCACTGCTTGCTGTAAATATGGAAACAATAGCCCCTCTGCAACATGCAAACACACAGGGCAAAACATACCAAAGGAAAGTACAGGTTTTGCTGAAACACTGGAGAACTGCACAAGGCTGACATGCAGGCTGTGCTGATGGGAGCAAACGAGGCAGGCAGTTTTGCTGCAAGTGGGACTATTTCCAGGAAGATAACTTTCTGGACAAACCAGATGGCCAACAGGAAGTGGGGCATTTCCATGTTTAGCACAGAAGAAACCACCCTATGGATTCTGTGAAAAATAAAGTTCGTATCTTAAACCATTTGTGCCAGAATCCTTCAAGCAGCCCAAGCTCCCATGTGGGGAGCCAGACCTGGGCAGCGCTCGTGGGGGCTGCGTGAGCAGGCAGGCATGCAGACGCACCTGCAAGGGGCCAAAGACGGGACTCCTTGAATGTTTAACATAGTCCTGCTTTATGAACATTTCATGAGTTAGCTTTTCAATATGAAGTAGCTCTTCCTCCTCCGAACATGGGGATGTGGAGTAGGAGGGAGAGCTCACGCCTTGGATCCTAGCAACTCCAGGGTTTTATTCAAGCTACAGGCTGTATGACATTCAGTAAGTTATTTCACCTCTCTGAGGCTCCCTTTCCTCTCAGAAATGCAGGGAGAGCATTTGGTTGCTTTGAGCATTAAGTGTTTTAAAAAGCAACACAACTGGTCCTAAAAGGAGCTTAATAAATCCTCATTTAATCTGAAACTTTGTATTTCAAGAGGCGCTCCTACTGCCTCTACCCTCAAGCTGGACCCCATCTTTCTGATCTTTCTGGGGACATCTTTCTGATGTCCCCAGAAAGAACATGATGCTCTGGCTGAGAACACTCACTGTGGCACTGAGGGACAGAGACACAACAGGATCCTGAATTATCTCTTATCCAATCAACACCGATAGGGCCAACTGGCCACCCACCCCAGTGCTCAGGCCGTGGGTGCAGGGGATGAGGCTGGCAGGTAAGGCTAAAAACTTTGCCTTCACATTAAAAAAATTTAAAAAATCCAAATCACTGCTCAATGAAATTCAACCAATTGCAATTAAATTTGTGTCTATTTTAATATCACATCCAAAAAGTCAGAAAGTCCCCACCATAAAAAAAAAAAAAAAAAAAAGACCACTTGAGCACCTAGAGTCCATGCATGAAACCACTGGTGTCAGTTCCCCTGGCTGCTGTCCTCTGCTGCCCGTGGAAGGCTCTTGGCTTCATTTGTCTGTATCATCTGCTCATTGCTGGCTCCTCCACATGCCCACGAGCCCCAATGTCCCCCTGCTGCCTCAGCACAGCAACAAGAAATCGCAGGCATGGAAGTGGCAAAAATAATCTATCCAGAGCAGTAGTGCAGGGGCAGCCACCATGTGAGAGATGGGCCTCAGCAGGACGCTAGGAAAGGGCAGCGGTCCTACCCCCTGAAAGGAATAAAGGGGAGCACAATCTCAAGCAGCAGGATATAGCTCTGCGAGGCCCAGAGAAGGCGACGCTAGAGGAAACGCAAGTACCACCAGACACATCTGTTTCCCTTTGTCTGATTTATGTGTGATGGACAACTGGTTCTGTCGCTTTGATATCCTTTGGGGGTCACCAGTTCTGTAATGCCCAGCCCCTGGGGCACTGCCACCTTGGCAGTAAGTGAAGACTTTCTGCTAGTCCCTCAGAGGGACAAGAGGAAGAAGTCGTGTGAATGGTCAGAAGTCAAGAGCACCCCAGGTCCAATGGATGCAGTTTCATTAATGAAGCTTTTAGCCTCAGAAAAGAGCCCCTCCATGGCCCTCCATCCTTCTTGTGCCAGAGGATCTGGCAAGACAGTGCATTTCTTGAGGGTATGGCTGTGGTCCACTGAGCTCTCCTCCTCCAGCTGCTCACAGTGCCCATGCAGTGCATGGTCCATGGCTGACACTAAATAAGCATGCTAAGTGGGTGGGAAGATGGGTGCAGGTGGGTGGAAGAGGGGATGGATGCACAGATGAATGGGTAGCTGGATGAAGTCTTAAGACAGGAGGGGCTATGAGTGCAATGCATTGGGGGAAAATTCTGAAATCATTCAGGTATTGAATCATATTTTCATCTGCTATTTGTACATGAACATCCAGAAGACTGGCAGCATTTTTAATTACATCAATTGGCCATTCAGCTGCATTGTAGCAGCTGCCATGGTTACTGTTCAAGATGTTCCACTCGGATAGTGAATCTTAACCCAGAGCTCAAAAGATGACTCTGAATGTGTGATTTGCTTCAGAGTCAAGGTATCTGGGGATGACTAAGACCTTGACATCTGTTCCATTATCCTGCCTCTATTAGTGGAATTTGTGGAAGTGACCATATGTGACTCCCGTGGCCACCACTCATTTCCACCGTGCTTTCTTGGGACATTCATTCTTGGAAGTCAGCAGCCATGCTGTGAGGAAGCCCAAGCTGGCCCATATGGAGAAATCAGCTGAAAGCAACTATCAGGTCCTAGCCAACAGCCAGCATCAATCACCAGACAGGCAGGTACAGGTGCTTCCATGTGATTCCAGCTTTCAGCTAGCAAGTTGCCCCAGGCTTGAGGTCTTCCCAGTGGAGGCCTCAGATACCATTCCATGTTTCCTGTCTGAACTTCTTATTTTTTTTTTTAAGATTTTATTTATACAAGCTGGGGTACAGGCCAGAGGCGTGGGGCGGCGAGACGGTTCACCAGAGACAGAGTGGGAAGCAGAACAGGCAGATCAGAAATACACTGTTGAGGGGAGCAGCAGGCAAGGCAGGAGAGGTCTGCTGCACCATGTGGGATCCTCCCCGGCTGGGCGTCGAACCCGGATCGCACGCTGCCGACAGCTCCACAGCACAGCGCTCAACTGCTGCGCCACCAGGGAGGCCCCTGTCTGAACTTCTGACTCACAGAATCCATGATAATTTTTTGAAAGTTCTATATTATTAATTTATGGGTGATTCGTTTTATAGCAATGATAATTGGAAAACTGGAACTGAAACAGTGGCCCAATATCCAGACCATTTAGCTTAAGCCTTAACACTGAGTCACCAACCTACTAGTCCCTAAATTCAGGGATGGCCCTTCTTACAATCTTAGATATTTTTTACAAGCCGACACCAAAAAAATAAATAAATACAGGCTGCTGCCCACCTGGTCTGCCACCCACAACGTATATATCTTTTCTTTGGTCTTGTGCATTAGATCAGACTTCTTTGGATTTGCCGTAAGTTTTTTTTTGTTGATTTTTTGGTTTGTTTTGTTTTTCAGTAAACCCCAGTTACATTAACCCTGACCTAACCCTGCTTCCCCAACTGTGTTCATCCATAAATTCCCAGCATACCTCCCACAGACACCAACCTGGTAACGCTGAGAAGAAATACCATCTCCATGTCTCACAATCTTACTAACCCCGAGGGTTACCTGAAGTTGCCCAGGGTAAGGTATATTGGCCCAAAGATAGGCTCTTGTCTCATGTGATAAAAAGTTCCACTTTTAGAGATCAAAGGATAGGTGACATTGATTTAAGTCCCTTTAGTGGAGAGGAAGATCCACACTCTACCCCACCACCATGTGGAAGGCAGCCAGAGCCTCAGATCACGGTCAGAACCCTTGCAGCCACTTAGGACATGATCCCCAAATCAGAGACAAGCTCTCCAAACAGAAACATCAACAGACACTGAGGGTCAGAAGCACCAGGGGAAGCAACTGGGATGAGACCAGAGCATGATGGACAGACAGCTGGGACCTGAGTCTACACACAAACCCAACCCTGGCAGCAAGAACCAGAACCTGGCAACAAGAACCAGAGCAAGGAATATTTTCTGGCTTGGGCCCTGAGGAAGGAATGTCCTTCTAAGACTGGTACCTCCCTCCCACAAGCCACCAGACCCTCACAGCAGCCTCCATACTGAAATGCTGCCCCACCCTGATTTCCGCCCCTCTACTCTACATCCTGCCTTCAAAGGGCTTTCTTTCATAATGAAAATCTAATCATGTCACCCGCACCCCCATCCCTGCTTAAAATTCTTCAATCACTTCCAAATGCTCAAGAGGAAGTGCAACATCCTTGATATGGACAATAACCCCCACCCTCCAATCCCTTCACTTTCCACTCCTGGCATCTACCTATTCTTCCTTCTCCTTCACTCTAATAAACTCGACACAAGAAGAAGATTATGAGTCAGATTTCCTGAGTTCAAAGTCCACCCCTGCCACTATAGCTATACCCTTGAGGAGAAGTCTAAATCTCCATGTCACAGTTTCTCATGGGAATGACATTCATTCCTATTTTGTGGGGTCATTGTGAGGATTAAAGAGTTAACATATGTAAATTAGTTGTGAATATGTAAATTAGTGTCTATTTTGCTCACACAATATACTAGTACTTAGTACAGCTCCAGACATACAGTAGATAATCAAATTAAAATCTTAAACATGCATAGGTGGATAGAGGATGGATGCATAATTGACAAATGGAGCTATGAATAGATGGAAGCATGGATGGGGGGATGGGGGGATGGGTGGATGGGTGGGTGGATGAGTAGATATAGAGATGAGTAGGTAAGCAGGATGGAAGGGTGAATAAATGAATGATGGGATGGGTGAATGAATGAAGACAGTCCAGATGACATACGAGTGTGAAGACTACCTATCCAACCTTAGGTCCAGAAGGTACACCTTCAGGAGCTACCCAGAGTCCTGAACTACCCCATCTTCTTTGATGATCACCAGTTCTCTTTCCCACCTCATTGTTCTTGGCTCTATCTTACAAAAGGCAGCCATGGGGATCAAAGTGGGGGCTAGATTTCCCAATGGCAGTCCAGTAAGACACGCCACTGACAACACATTAAATACAACCACAGTCGTAGAGGAGGTAATCTAAGCTGGGGTAATCAAGAGTCCCAACCCTTTCTCCAAGATTCCACCAGGGAAGCATCTAAGGAGATTGCTTTACATCCCTGAGAGTCATGAAGAGAAAAGCCCCATGACAAACTAGAGATTGGACCAGATCTCTTCTCAAGTCTCCACCACTTTCAGGAAGGCAACACCTGTTCATGAGACCCACTGGGGACATGGAGCAGCAAAGTGAAAAGATGAGGCCCCTGTCCTTCAGGGTTAAGTGGGTTATGTAGAAGACAAACAGGAAATAAATAGTTAAAATAAATAATTAGCTAATTGCAAATGTGCAAAGAACAAGACATACAAGATGAAGGCATGCATATACTAGAAATTCCCTGGCATGCAAAATGTTGCATGGCTCATAAAATAGTTTTCCCATGTGATTTTTGGAGGCAAAAAGGGGGAACATTCAGTGGAACTGTTTCTAGTAAGTTTCTCACTTGAGAAGCCAAGCGGTGAAGGTACCTACCTCTCCCTGTATGTGCCCCATGGCTTACAGTCCAGCTCATGTTGGGTTTCCCAAGCACCACCACTAAATCACCCTGACAAGCCCAGGAAAAGACAAGTATCCCCACTTTACAGATGCAGAACTGAGGTTCAGATGGGTTAGTTCAGCTGGTTACACACCTGAGTCAGGAGGGAAACTGACTCCCAAGCTGATGCTCTTGCCGCGACACCAGCCTCAGTGGAAGTGAGAAGAGGATTTTGTTTGTTTTTGCACAAAATGAGGGACCTAATTTAAAATAAAATGTTGCTGCATAACACTCACTGACAATATTTTTTTTTAAGAATTTTTTATTTATTTATGTATACAAGCTGGGGTACAGGCCAGAGGCGTCGGGCGGCGAGAGGGTTCACCAGAGACAGAGAGGGGAGCAGAACAGGCAGATCAGAGATACACTGCTGAGGGGAGCAGCGGGTGAGGCAGGAGAGGTCTGCCGCACCATGTGGGATTCTCCCTGGCTGGGCGTCGAACCTGCGTCGCCGCTGCCGACAGCTCCACAGCGCAGCGCTCAACCGCTGCGCCACAGGGGAGGCCCTCACTGACAATATTATCCGCAAGTAAAACTCATGCCTAGTTTAAAGACGCATAGCAAGTCCTGACCCTAAGCCCCTCAGATGCATGATTCCATTTGATCCTCACTCCACCCACAAAGGGAAAGGCAAGGACCATCACAACTGAGCTACAGATGTGGAAAACGCAGCTGGGAGAGTTCAGGGCTTGATTAAGGGCCAGGAGTTGAAGCCCAGCCTAGCTACTCCAGGGGTTAGGAGCTGTAGCACCTGATCATCTGGATAAAGCTGACTCACTGCTCCAAGGCAAGGCACACTGGGGGAGTGTCCAGGCTCAGAAGTGGAACTGGCCGCTACAGTGAAAGGATGTAGCCGAAGGAGCTGGAAGTCCAGCCTAGCATGAGTAAACTGACAACCAAGAGCAGCAGATGGTAGGTGATGTCACAACAGACACGTGGGCCTCAGGATGGGGAACCCAGTAGAGCGGGCTGGGCAGTAGCATCACGCCTACCCAGGCAAGGGTCCAGAAACCTGACCCTCGTGAAAGGTACTGAGAAGAGCAAAGGAGGGTCTGGGCTCAAGAGAAGTAGGAAGGGAATGCAGAAGGCCAAGACAGGGCCAGACACCATGCAGGGATCCAGGAGCAGAACCATAGAGCCAGGCGGAATTGTTCTTGGCAACAAGACCAAACTCTCAGAACTAGGGCACCAATTCCGGGTTTGAAGACTTAATGTCCCTAAGGAACTAGGCAGGATCCCATGAGCGTCCTGAGGGACTCTTAGGAAGAGGAACACTCGTCCATACCTTCATCGAGCACTGACAGAGCACCTGTTATGTACCTGGTCCAGGTGAGTCCCTGCAGACAGTCTTGAACAAGACAGACACAGTTCTGGCCCCAGGAGCCTGAAATCCAGGGCACGGTTTCTCTAGCCACTGTCCCAGGCCTCTCCAGGGTGCATGTAAAATACAGATTCCTGGGCCCCACTCTAGACATGCTGAAGAAGCCTGTGTGATCTTGAACAAATCACGTAAAACTCTTCTCGAGCCTCAGTCTCCACATGTGTAAGTAGGTGAGGACCAGAACGGGCTCGTGGGCTGCTATACAAAAAGACTATACTCCAAATAAGCAGGAATTCCACATGAGCCAGGATGGCTGTGGTCATGCCTTTAATTTTCAGCATCATCTCCTTGGAGTGGGGGCTGGGGGGAGCCTTCCTTTTAACCAGACCATTAGTCATCCTTGTGCATGCATGGTGTTTTATCGCTGTGGTCACTTCCTGCTTCTCCAGTACAGGGACCAGCCAAAAACTCAAAATTGAAACCAACAGATATCTGTCCCCCAGGCTGCCCGGAGGACAACAAGGTCACCTGGGAACCCAGGGCTGACCCCAGCATGCTGCCGTCTCGCCTGTGCGCCTAGACGGAGCGGCAGGAAACAGGCAGCCATCCTTGACGAGCTTCACGCTGTGCAGTCACGGGGGACAGGAAGCACCTTGCTCACGGCTCACATCTGCCTGCGCAGAGATTACGACAACAGAACCAGTCTAACGGGAAACTGACATGTCGCCGACGACTGCCTTGGTCACCCTCTCCCCCTGGCCAGCCCTGGCATCAGTCCTGGCTCAGTCACTCCGGGGAGAGTTTCAGGACATCCCTGTGCTGGATCCCTTCTGAACAAGGTCCCCACCTCCCGGTCATGACACTGTAAAGCTACCAGCCTTCAACTACCGGGCAGAAACAGGCCAGTCATGAATGAGCGTGTGAGGAGAGGAAATGGGGGGGGCTCCTCCAGGGCTCTGAAACCCCACCATCCCCGCAGACTCAGCAGAACCACTCACACGGTCCCTCAACACTCCCCTCCTGTGGGCAGAGTAAAACTCCCAGCTGGACCCTGAACCACACCCTCCCCCCACCCATAGTCTCCTGCACGCTACATGCCAGAAAACAAATGGAGCAAGGACTATCCCAACTAGGGACCAGGTTTATCTATGCAGATTTGATGCTAATTCCTGTGCAGTTTGGAAACAGCATACACAGAAATGCCTCCCGCCAACCTCAATGCCACTTTCACTTGATCTCAACAGCAAATGCTCTGGCAAGGAAAGTGTGCCCGTCTGCAAGAACAAGGCAGGTGGTCTTGGCTGCACCATTGGGGGCTTTGCTGGGGACCACCTCTCCATCCTTTGACTGTGGCTTTTGCAGGGAACACGGGCCACTGGTGTTTCTACCTGGGACTCAGGATGCACCTTCCTTCAGCTTGGACCTAAACACAAAGCAGGCTGCAGTGAATCGCTGCTCTGATCAGGACTGCACATTGGCAGCAGTGGGAGAGGAAAGACTCCAGTGCCAGCCTGGGAAGCCAACACAGTATTGTTCCTGATTTAAAAACAAACGCTGAGCACCCAACCACGTCAGCAACTGAGGGTGTGTGGTAACTAAGAGGCTTTCTTTAGAGTCACCCTTGGGGTAACATGTCTTAAATAAGAGAATAGACTAAAATAACCTAAGAGAACCCACATCACGTCACTGTAAGGAAGTGGCTACAATGAGAACATGCTTTGCTCCTCCTGAAGAGACCCAACATAGTAAGACCCCAGGAAAATGCCACTGACACCCCAGGAAAATGTCACCTCCACCCAGGCAGGTAGGGGCTTCCTGCTCAGTGGCCCCCAGACCCAATCAACAAAGGGGTACAAGAAGTCACAAGAGCACCTCCGCAAGACAAGAGCTCTGAGGCCAGCTACTGGCTGGCTGTCGCCTGTGCCCGGGTCCTGCTAAACACGTCATTGGTGTTAACTTACTCATTCCTCACCAAGATGCTCTGCACGGCACCTGCTACCGGTCCCACCTGACAGGCGAGCAAACTGAGGCACAGAAACTTAAGAAGTCTGCCTAACATCGCACAGCTGCCACACTTGAGCTGGGAGTTCACCCCACACACTGGAGCCATACACAGCCAGGGCGTCCTCAGCCGAGCTGAGCAACCAGTGACACCTCCTCCAAGCAGGTTTGTCAATGAGCACACAGTCTGCCATATTTCCCCTTTACTAAAGGAACCCAACTTTCCATTTAATTATCTCTGCCATCAGGACGGAGCTCAAGGGAGCCTTACTTGGCTGCCCTTCTGCTTCTCAGGACTGTGCTGAGCAGTACCCCTGGGGAAGGCTCTACAGTGCCAAAACCACCCCCTATGCAGCTGTGCCACCTCCCCCCCCAACACCACCCATTGTCCTGGCCCCACCCAGGCATCTACCAGCTGCCTCAGCATTCCCACCGAGACCCTCCTTGAGAAAGGAAGGGTGGAGGGTAGCAGGTGACTGGGGAACTCCTCAGGATATTCTGAAGGACTCTAAAAACAAAACAAAAATTCCCAGCAAGAGGAAGCATGGAAGCAAATCCCAAGTTCTTCATGTAATGGTTTGGGGAATAGCTTAACTACCAGAATTTACCTAGGGAACTGAGTTGGACTCCCCAAACACTCTCTGGCTCCCTTCAACAAAATATCTTATCAAGCCAATGGCAGAGTGGGCTTGACATATCTGTAATCCTCAGAACACACCTACGTCTTGTTTTGATTAGACCCACTTTACAAATGAGGAAACTGAGGCTTAAGAAATCCAGTAACTTGGGTCTCCCTGGTGGTGCAGAGGTTAAAGTCTCAGTGATATCAAGCTATCACCAGCCACTCCAGCCTGAGTTAGATCCCCAGCCAGGGAGCTGCCCCACATGGCGCAGCAGACCTCTTCCATCTCATCTATAGCTCCCCTCAGCAGTGTATTTCAGTAGATCCACCTGTTCTGCTCCCCACTCTGTCTCTGGTGAATCCTCTCACCCCCCCCCCCGTACCTCTGGCCTGGACTACAGTTCTTACATGCATAAATAGATAAAATAAATCTTTAAAAAAAAAAAAAGAAATCCAGTAACTTGCCCAGGTTATAGAGGCAGTTGCTGGCAAACCGCCCAATCCCAAACCCTTTCCAAATGCCATGCTGGCCTTCCAGCATACTGGCCTCCTCCTAAGGCCGGGGCTAGGAGTCGGAATGGACACACAGAGAGCATGTGTTCAGGAGCCACTGTGGAGGCAGGTCGGTGCTCTAGTCATTGCCCGACAAGCCAGCCTGAGCTCTCCAAGTCCAAAGGGCTGAGGGAGTCCACAAGGGGCAGTCCTGATGGGAGAGTTAGTCTCCATCAAAGGCAGCACTCTGGACTTGGCCCAGAAGGCTAAGGAGGATTTCCATAACCAGAATAGAGGGAGAGGGGAAAGGTCAGAGGGGTCCAGGTGCCAGGACCCCATCCTGCTGGGCCTCTTACCTGCCAAGCCCAGCATAAGCACTTCTTACTATTCTCCATGGCCCCTGGCCCCCAGGCACCTACCTAGGCTAGCCATTTGCCTCCAAGAGCATTCAGGGGTGTGGTGTAGGTCCAGGCTTCCTAGAGAGAGGAGATGCAACCTAGGGAGCCTTCTCCCCCTAGCAGCAGCTTCTCCTGATGCAAAGGCTGCATGCACTGTGACGCACAGTCCTACAGCAGGGAGCTTTTGCCCAGAGGGTTGCGTTAATTAATCCTGGTCTGGTAACAAGTCCAGCCTCACAGCCCTGAGGAAAGAGCTGAAGATCCAATTTACATCTTGCATTCTGTCTGTGGTTGAATCTGTGGCTGGGAGATGAGAGACCTCTAAACAAGGACCTTAACTCCAACTGCTTCTCGATCCCAGACAGCTGGAATATAAGCCCTGTCAGTGTCAGGATGTATCAGGGCCCAGTGGACCTGAAATTGGCCCGCTCCTGCTGGTGCTGCATCCCGCTGGATAAAGAGGTGGGACCAACACCATCACCCCCAGCACACTGGTCCTTTCTCAACATGTCCTCTTCCTCTTACTGATTCCACAGGCTGGTCCCCCCGCCCCTGGGGATGGTGGTCAACAAGCCACTGCCTGCAAGTCTGGTCCACCATCTGTTTCTGAAAATCAAGATTTAAAATGATAACACAGCATACCCATTTGTTTACAAACTGTCTATCTGTGGCTACTTTCACGTCACAACAGCAAAACTCAGGAGTAGCCCCTGAAACCAGAAATATACATTCTCTGGTTTTTACAAAAAGAGCTCCAACCTATGCCAAAAATGAAGAGGGAAAAGCAGAAGACCTAGAGAAAGGACTTATGCCCCAGTGCTACTGTCACAGGGCCCTTTCTCTCATGATCTGGGTTTATTTCTCTCAAAGAATAAATCCATGAGGTGGAGCCACACTTCATGTAGAACAAAGATCCAGATTCCTTACTGTAGTTCATAAAACCGGGGACCCCCTCTGCCCACCTCAAGTACATGACACCCACGGAGTGAATATACCATTGTGCCTGGCCCACAGCAAAGGCACTGCTTTATGAGGCTTGGGTTTCTCTCTCTCTCTCTCTCTCTCACACACACACACACACACACACACACACACACACACACGCATACACACATGCACGCACGCACACTAAGGGTTCACAAGTTGTCAAAAAAGTCCAAAAGCCACTACACTAAAACCCTATGCATTGAACCTCAAATCTACTCACTTCTCTGCATCACCAAATCACAGATCCTCTGCTCTGGACCTTAACTGCCTCCTCCCTCCTGGCCCTGTGTCCCTCTTGACCCTACCAATACATGCTGCAGACAGCAGCCAACTCGACAGGGCCTAGCCTAGCAGCATTATTTATAACAGCGAGGACATGGAAACAGCTTCAGTCTCCTTCAGTGGATGAATGGATCAAAAACATGTGGTACATACACACCATGGTGGTTACACAGCCACAGGAAAGGGTGAAATGCACCCATTTTCAAAGAAAGGGAGGGGATCTGAGAAAATTACATGCAGCAGAACAAGTCAGAATGATAAAATCAAATATTGGACAGTCATATAATGAGACACCTCAACATCATAAAAAACACTTCCAAAAACTACAAGCAATCAACAAACATCCCAAGGTCTCTGAGGTTAACAGGTGGGGGGAGGGAAGGGACAAGGAGCACCAGGGATGGTGGGAGGGGAAGAAATAAAAATAGATAATAAATAAAGGTGCTGTCCTGAAACCCTCCCCTGTTTTCTCCACCATAGGAATAGAATTCAAGGTTGTGATTGGCACCTATGGAGTAACTGAAGTCTGGAGCCCACCCACTCCTCTCCCCTACTCCAGTTCTTCCAGGGGCTATCAATTCCTTGGACAGACATGTTCAGCTTTCCCATCATACAACCTTTGTGGGTACGACCTCCTTAGATACTGGGGTTGAACTGAGTTTAAGTCAAGTAAATATATTGAATTAATATACTGAGTCTATACAAGGCTTGAAAAATTCCTAATTTCTCTACACCTATCGAGCCCCATAAAAATTCCTGATTCCCATATACCCAACCAGCCCCATACACACTCACATACATATGCCCACTCACACATGGCTTGCCTTGCCAGTCCCTACACACCCTCTGAGTCCTAATTTAATGTCACTTCCTTGTACCACCTTCCCTGACAGCCAACACAAAACCCTGTATTTTCAGAGACCCTGTATTTTCAGGTCCCTTTTCTATCCCCTACAACACTTAACTCAAGTTGCAATCAGTGATTTGTGTGACACATGGTGAGAGTCTCTTTTTATATCCCAGGCTGCAAGCCGCTTGGAGAGAGCCTGTGTCCCCAGCAGAATCCCTGACCCACAGTAGGAGTTGAAGTAACACACGCTGAAGGACTGAGTCTACTGATCTCATCTGACAGTCTGCAAATCTCAGTCCACAGATTTCAAATAATCACTTCCACATCCAGGAACTACACTCAGTCACTGTCGGCTAAACGAGATGCAGAAGTTCCAAAAGTCTACAAGAAATTCTGGCAACAGATGTGTTTGACTGACCTAAGAAACCTGAAACCAGGCTGAACTGGAAAATAGTTGGCATAGTTGGATGCTGATAACCTGCCAGCCACAGTGTGAGTGGTGTGCTTTTGTGACAAGCGTGTGCCCTGCTGTTCCAGAAGCGTAGGGTCTGAGTTCTATGGCCCAGATGAGGGAACCCCCATTTTTTCAAATTCTGACTTGTCACAAATATTCCCGGTGTCACTGCACCCACAAGCTGCTAATGTGCTGGGGTATGAATCTTTCATCTTCTGAAGTGGGATGACAATTAGTCACCCGTGGGCTCTTAAAAAGGCCAACTGTGACATGTTTCTTAGCATTTATTTAAGCTGCCTACATTATATGTGTCTGAGTCACAAAAAAAGCAGTGACATCTATTTCAAGTTCAACACGATTTGCTAATCCAGGAAAAAATGTCAGGTTCAGATGAATTAAGATTAATCAGGAGTTCAAACCTTTGAAGCTAGTTGATGGGCTTTTGGAAATTCAGCAGAATATTCTATTTTTGTGTGTGTTGGAATTTTTTCCACAGGGGAACACCGAAAAATGATTTGATGAGCAGTTAGTAGCTCAAATCAATATTCATCCATATGTTTGCTCACCACTCGCATTTAACATCAAAATGAAATAAAGGATTTTGTGAAATAAAGAAACATTTTTTGCACAACAAACAATAAGGGTATGACACTATCGCCAATTTAATTATAACCCTTTACTAAAATAACTTTAAATTATGAGTGAATTTCTAACCAATATGTGTGAAAAACTGAAATTCTATTTAGAGCAAGTTTTAAATAACTAGAAACATAACCTCAAATACAGAGTTTGGCATTTAATATATATTTACTGAATGAAAGGCCTGCTGAGGCATCTCTACCAATTAAACTGAAACTATTTTTAACTTAAGCAAAAGGGAAAGAAAGGATTAATAATAATCTAGGGTTCAGATCCTAGCTCTGATTCTCCTTCTCCATTAAAAGGAACAAGGGCTCCTTGGAGAAATGGTTGATTCTAGAGTTAGACAAGGAATATATGAAATGAACTTGGAACATCCTGAAGAGCCAGAAAGTAAGGAAATCAACCCCCCCCCAAAAAAAAAAAACAGACAAAAGAATGGATGCATGCCAAAGGGACAAAGGAGCCAATCTAAAACAGCTTCCAATGGCCAAAGCTGGAACAATTTCAACAAACAAAATAAATAATTTAATTTATAACCCAAATCATATAATAAATACCCATGAGTCCAGTCATATAAATTTGTGATTAGAAAGCAAATAAGGGAGGAGAGACATCTCCTTTATAGAAGAATTCCAAATAATTCATGGAGCTATTGGAGGCTTAATTCATTAAGGCTCCAAGGGGTGGCTTAACTCCTGACCCTTGAGTGTGGGCTGGGCTAAGTGATTTGATTCCAAAGAAAAGAGTATGAAAAAAGAAGTGGGTGTGACTTTACACTGCAGAAGTTGGAGAGAGACATTAATCAAGACATGAGAGGGCATGCTGACCAAGGTCAACATCAACAGTGATAAGTCATAGTGCCCTTGGTAGTACGTGCCTTTAATATACTGTGAAGAGAATGATACTTTACCTCCGGGGTCTTCTTCAAAAACAAACAAACAAAAATGACCCAACCCCATTATGTGGAAAATATTAGGATAAATCCCAACTGAGGGACATGCTATAGAATACCTGCCTGGTATTCCTCACAATTGTCCAAGGCATCTGAAAAGAGAGTCTGAGAAACCGTCCTAGGTCAGAGGAGGCCAAGAAGTCACACCGACTAAATGGCATGTGTCACCCTGGATGGGATACTGTAGTTTAGAAATGAGCCAAAGGTGACCTCTGTGCACTGACCCCAAGGTAATTTACTTCATGCCAGTTGTGAAGTCTGCGGACACCAAACTGAGTATGTCACACATCTGATTGTTTTCAAGTTTGACCAAGTGAACAGGTTGTTAGCCATTGAGAGCCTATTTGCTCTGCAAAACCCATAAAACTGAACTCCAAATCTGCTACTCACAAATAAGATAAAGTCTGTAACTATAAAGACCCCAAGTAGCTTCTGACACACAGACGGCTGAGTGGCATCACCCAACAAATGAACCCTTACAAGGCCCCTGCTCCCCCAAGAGTTCCTTTGCCCTCTCCCTTTTCAGCAGTGATCCTGGGGGCTCTCACTGCTGTGAAGGGCCTTGACCATGTATGAACCTTAATACACCCTATGCACGTCACTACCATGTCACAGCCCTGTCTTTTTCCTTGGCCAGTCCCAAATCTTTTGAACCTCTTAAAGGGTAAATCCAACGAAGTCTAAATGAAGTGTAGAGTTTAATGAATGGTAGTTTACCAACAGTGGACCCTTAGTTGTAACCAATGTACCACAGTAACTTAAGATGCTAGCAATAGAGTAAATGGGCTGAGTAATATACAGAAACTCTCTGGGGGATCTGCAGACTTTCTAAGAATCTCAAACTATTTTAAAATGAAAAACCTATTTAAATTTCAACAATGATAGACAAAGAGAGGCTGTACTATAGTTTTGTGGTGAAAATTCTAAAAAAAAAGTATTTAACTTCTTTGCAAACTGCCGAGGTGATATAGCAAATGGAGAAGCATTGATGACACTACATCTACCAGATCTCAACAGCAGCAAGGCTTAGTGACACTTGATCCATGACCTTTCTCTACCCCCATTCCCAGCTCTAAGTTATGGAAGGTCAACTCCAGGTAGTGTGGTGCAGTCATAAAAAAAAGAGAATTCCAGTGCCCCTAGATCCCAGTCTAGGGCTACAAATCTACTTTGTAGATTTGTACAAATCTACAAAGGGACAAGCCCCCAGAATCTCTCATCCTCTTTCCAATTCCACCTCTCCACCAGCTCTATGTTGAAGAAGCTTAGGTGCAAGTGAGGGACTAGGGATTCCTTTCCCAATACACACTCCACATGGGCTGAGTGACTTGTACGAACACCAGTGAAGGAATCTACACTAGGTCTGACAGGTACCAAGAACCCAGAAAATTCAATTTCCCCTAGCCCAGATAGCTTGAAGGGGAGAAGTTGCAATGAATGGAGGGGAAAGCTGAGAAACACTTCATAGTCAAATGCTGAAACTATTTTTAACTTAAGCAAAAGGGAAAGAAAGGATTAATAATGATCTAGAGTTCAGATCTTAGCTCTGATTCTCATTCCCCATTAAAAGGAACAAGGGCTCCTTGGAGAAATGGTTGATTCTAGAGTTAGACAAGGGATATATGAAATGAACTTGGAACATCCTGAAGAGCCAGAAAGTAAAGAAATCACCCCAGAAAACACCAGTGCATAGAGCAGAAAGATCATACTGGGAGTTGAGAGTTGGTGCAGGGGTACAGAGGCTCTGCCCAAGGGAAAGAGGCAAGCCAAAAGCTATGACTGAAGAAATATATGGTATTTGTAACAGAGCAGAGAGAGGATAATGCTTAAGAACATTTCTGAAAATAATGGAGAGCATGGAGATAAGCAATTAAGAGAGAACTAGTAGTTCTATGAAACTTGCAGCAACAAACAAAATGGCAAACTGGTCATAAGTTTAACAGAGAAGGAGGAAGACAATCAAGAAGGGCTCTCCTGTAATCACACTCAATGATAGGAACCTAGAATCTACAACATGCATGACACTACTCCCTTTCAAGAACAATCTGAATGTGGTACAGACTTGATGGAACCATCAAAGAAGAGTAGTATATTTACTAGTTCAAGAGGTTTACCAAACACTGACTAAACAATAAACTACAATGACTCTAGACTTAAAATCACATTCATCCCTGGTGACCTGGAAGTCTATGTATAAGTCCAAGATAGGTGCCACAGAAGAGTGACCAGAGAGGGAGTATTCCAGGCACCAGTCTCCAGCACAGGGAAAAACTGTAAATCCTCTAAAATGTGAAACTATTCTCCAAGCTACACATAAATGCAAAAGTAAAGAATGAAGATCTAACTAGCTGAATAAGTACCACTTTTGACCAATCAATGGTTTACACTGACCCAGGGGGAACTCGTAGAAAGCCAGGAGAAAAAATAAAAATAAGTGGAAAAAGCTGAGCATGGACATCAGAAGCTACACACTGCAGGAAAAATACAGAATTAGTTCAGCCTAGTCATTATACATGTAAGTAACAAACAACAGGCCCTGGTTGGGGGTAGAGTGGGAAGACCAGTATCCAGATGTACTACAATATATTAGGTTGTCAGAAAAGTCATGACACATTTTTGCTTGAAAACAGAAAAATACATCATGACATTTCCTACAACCCAATATTATCAAAAATACCCACTTTCTGGTCAACAATTAAAAGACATGCAAAGAAGCATGAAAACATAATAAAGTCAACTGACTCTCTTTGATAGCACCAAGATTCTATGCATACTAGAAAAAGACTTTTTCAAAATAGCTGTTATAAGTTCAAAGAACTAAAGGAAACTGTGTTTAAAGAAACTATGATGACTATGAAACATCAAATAGAAACTTATCAATAAAGAGAGAGACATTGCATATTTTTTTAAAGATTCATTTATCCATGCATACAAGAACTGGGGTGCAGGCCAGAGGTGTGGGGGGTGGGGAGGAGAGGATTCACCAGACACAGAGTGGGGAGCAGACCAAGGAGATTGACCAAAACACACTGATGAGGGGAGCAGCAGGTGAGACAGAAGAGGTCTGCTGTGCCATGTGAGAAGCTCCGTGGCTGGGGATCGAACTCATGCTGCACTGACTGCAGATAGCTTCATAGTGCTGAGACCCAACACCTTGTGCCACTAGGGAAGCCTGAAACATCACATTTTAAAAGGACCCAAATGGAAATCCTAGAGTTGAAAAGTAAAATAGCCAAAATGAAAAAAAAAAATCACTAGTAAGATTCAACAATAGATATGAGTTGACTGAAGAGTTAGTGATTATCCAGTAGAGATTATTCAATCTGAAGAACATGAACAAAAAAGAAGGAATAAAAATGAATGCAGTCTTAAGAAAAATGGGACACAATCAAGCACCAACGTACGCATAATGGAAGTTCCAAAAGGAGAGGAAGGAAAGGGAAAGAGAAAATATTAAAAGAAATATTGGTCGAATATTCCCCACATTTAATGAGAAACACTAATCTATACATTGAAGAAGCTCAACAGTAAGATAAACTCAATGATAATCAAACAGAAACAGTTCATAGTCAAATGCTGAAAGTCAAAGTTAAGATGAAAATCTCTAGAGCAATAAGAGAAAAATTCCTCATTACATACAAGGAACATACAAGATCAATGGCTGACTTCTCATCTGAAACTAGAGACCAGACGGCAGTGGGACAGCAAATTTAAAAATCTGAAAGAAAAAACTGTCTACCAAAAATCCAATATCTAGCAAAAATAACTTTCAAAAATGAAAGCAGAATAATACAAACCAAGATAAAAACTGGAAGTATTTGTTTTAAAACAACCACTGAAATTTTAAAAACCAAACATGCAGTTAATCTAACAAGTGAGATTTTAAAAATTATTCAGTCTATGTAAAGTAGAATGGGGGAAATATAGATAGGACAAGAAGAAAACAAACCTTAAGATGACTGAAATAAGTCTAGCCATATCAATAATGACATTAAATATAAATGGTCTAAACACCCCAGTTAAAAGGGCTATCAGATTGGATTTAAAAAAAGCAGGAACCAACTAAAGTCTTGTAAATGGAATGTAATGTGACCACACATATTCAAATAGGGTATATTAAGAGAATGGAATAAGATATGTCATGCTAACACTCAAAAGAAAGTAGGAGAAACCATTTTAATATCAAAGCAGATTTCACAATAAGGTATACCACCTGGGAAAAGTAAAGTCAATTCCTAATGTGAAAAGTGTCTATTTGTAAAGAGGACATAAACATAGCATCTAGGCACCTAACAACAGAATGTGAAAAGCAAAAATAATAGAAGTGGAAGGAGAAAAATTGACAATTATTGTCAAATAATTGTGACTTAAAAACATCTTTCTCAAAAGTTAATGGAAAAAAGTACACAGAAAACCAGATTACACAGAAAAGCAGAATATAGAAAAACCTCAGCCCTACTAATAACTACCTTGACCAAGTTGGGCCACTACTAGTTACTACTAATAACTTACTGTTTACTAGGATGCACTACCCATAACAACAGAATAACCATTCTTTCTAAATGCATATAGAATATTTGCAAACATAGTCCACAGACTGGGCCATGAAACAAGTCCTAGTAAAGAGGACTTAAGTCATAATAAGCATGTTCTCTAACCAGAGTGAAATTAAATTAGAAATCAGTAACAGGACTCTAGAAAGTAAAATTAAGCAATACATTTCTAAATATTCCATAAGTCAAAGATGAATTCAAAAGAAAATCAGAAAGTGTAAGTGAATGGAAATGAAAGCATAACATACTGGATTTTTGGTATATTGCTAAAGTGTATAGCAGGAAAGAAGAATGGTCTAAAACGCTCAAGGAGCACTGGGCATGAAGGCAGAGGTGGAAATGAGACACAGTGTGGGCCTAAGCAGACAGTACATGAAGGTAGAAAGAAATGGACAGAAACAAGGAAGTAGGTTTGGGAAGTGGGGTGAGAGGAAGCCGCTGTCCTAAGAAGTCATCCATTTGGTAGTTAAAGGCTGGGAGTTTGGATACATTCATTCATTGAAGTTTGTTGGCATGGGCACCTACTTTGTGAAAGACACTGTGTAGGGCCTTGGCAGTATAAACACCCCCTTAAGTTTAGGGGCGATTCCCAGGAAATGAAGGTATTGAATAATTCATTACCACATGAACATTCCCTTGAGAGTTGGTTTCCAATTCTGTGACCTGTTTCTTCGATTTAACACACGGAAATCATTTTGGATGCCTCACCAGGAAATGTTCGACTGCTAAAAATCATGGGGCCTTCCAGGTTACAGGGACACTGAGATGCCTTTCCATCATAGGGCTTGTGGTCACACGGGTCTTCAGCCTTACCTGCCCTGTTTGCTCCATCTGTCCTGCAAAGTTGCCCCTATCTCAAGTCACCCCCAAAATGGCATTTATCACCCAACTCAACCCCTTCTTGGTTCTTAGTTGCTTCTTCTTGCCACTCTGTTCACCATCAAAGATGAGAAATCTTCAAAAGAGCACAGGGGAATAACAGAGAGGCCCCAATGAAGTCAACAGACAGATAAGATGGGCCCCCAGAGCCAGGCAAGTGTTAGAGGCCAGCTGCCAAGGAGGTGGACGGTGTCCATGCACGTCGATAAGCCACCCAGAGCACTGCTGCTAACTGTACTCTTCTGCATTTTAATGGGTCTGTGCACAGACCAGTTCAGCTGAAACATGCTGGGTGGAGCGTCCTAACCAGACGCAGACAGAATATATCCTGGCAGCTCCCCGTCAAACTAAGGGACCTCACTCATAAGAAGCACCGAGCTCTGTTCCTGGCAGGGCGCAGGGGCTCACCAAGTGGCATGACCACCATGGCACAGGCTGACTCATGTGAGGCTCCGGTGGGTTGGCTGTGGTGTGGGAAGGGAATTCTTGGAGGCAGCTCAGGCCCCAGATAACTGGCCAGATTCCCTCTGGGGGCCTGGTCTAAAAGAGTAACCAAAATTTTTGCTCATAGACTTAATAGTTTTTCTTGGACATCCCCATCTCTCCTGCCCCCCAAGTGTTCTGCAGGCTGGCACATTGATTTCAGACCGCACCTTCCATTCACATGGACTAAGGGTCACCTGCCCAGCTTGCCCCTCAATAGCCAGCCCTTCCTGGCATAGGCCAGTGACCTTGAGAATGCGGGACACAGCTGTCACAGCTGGCCACAGGCCCAGGATAGGTAACATGTGCAAACCTCCGTCTTATGGGCTGTTCGTCAGCTCCCAAATTTCATCGCAAGTGGCGACATATCCCCACCATCAACATGTTTATAATTCACATTGTTTTGGTGTCCCTTAATGAACATTTTCTCATTTGTCTATTCTCATTTCTAGTGGCAAAGCATGGCATACAACGGTCATGCACAGAATACTAACACAAATTAAATGAACCTGACTTGAGTTTGGTTGGCAAAACTGTCCAGCACACAGCATTCAACAAGCTAAGTGCTTACTCTAATCTACTAATTTTTAATTTACAAGCACCTATGATGGGTCACACAACAGCAGGAGACAGAAGCACAAAGCCGAGTCCCCATCTCGGTGTGTGAGGAGGAGCTGGGAAGAGACAGCTTGTGAGCCTGAACTGGGCTCCGGGTGAAGGAGGCCGGATAGTGATATGGTTGAAATGGAGACTCTGGGTTCAGACTTCATGAGCTCAACAAAGTAGCAATGGCTCCAGAAAGGTGTGAAGTGCTGATACATTCTGTAATCTGGATGAACCTTGAAATCCTTACACCCAGTGAAAGAACCAGACACACAGGTCACAACTCGCATGAGTCCCATCTGTCAGAATGTCCAGAACAGGTGAGTCTCCAGCAGCTGGGAGGACCTAGAGGGGACAGGAGCAACAGGGCTAAACACTATAGCTAGGGGTCCCTTTCTGAGGTGATAGAGATGTTCTATAATTGAGTGTGGTGGTGGCTGCAAGTGTCTGTGAAGGCCCTAAAACCACTGACGTGTAGACTTTAAAGAACTGAGTTGGGAGGTAGGCGAGTTCTACATCAATAGTGTTTCTATTTTATTTCATTTTTATATCCAAAGGGCTGGTTTATTATAGAAGAAAAGGGAAAGGATGCCTGCACCGACATCAGCAGCAGGAAGGGCTGCCCCTGGAAGGACAGGTTTATTGAAGGAGACGCCTACGTAGTCAGGTGGGCAGAAGAGATGCCCACAGCATTTTTAAAATAAAGTAACTTTGGGCAAGTTATTCACTTCCCCAAGTCTCCGTTTCTTCATCTATAAAATGGAAATGATAACAGTGGTAAATTTCATCATTTTGTGAAGATGGTCTATGGAGTTCATTGCTGTGGTCACAAAGACTGTCAGGGAGAGACACCCAGGGGCTCATTCACGACAGACCAAGGGCGGTGGACGCAGCCCGAGTCCATGGGGCTCCAACAGCGTACAGTGGAGCGCGATTCCCTTCTTACAAGGCAGGAAATTCTGACACACACATGTGATGGGCCTGAGGACCTTAATGGTGATTGACATAAGCCAGTCACAGGAGGATAAATGCTGCCTTATGCCACTTAGACGAGGCACCTAGTGTCGTCAAATTCACAGAGACAGAAAGCAGGATGGAGGGTGCCAGGGCCTGGGGGAAGGGAAACGCAGAATCGGTGCTTAATGAGAACACAATCCAGTTGTGAAAGACGTGCAGATGGAGGGCGGGGGTTGCACAACAGCGTGAGTGTGCTGGACGCCACAGAACTCTGCGCTTCAAAACAGCAAAGATGGCAAATTCTGTTATGTGTATTTTACCACAATAAAAAGAACAAACACAAGATCGGAGAAAGGGAAGCTGTGGGAAGGAGGGAGAACTCTGCAGAAGGCTTCACGGGACAAAAGTCTCAGCAGGGCAGACTGATGGAGTGTCTTGGTGCCAGCAGTTCCAGGAAAACACCCAACACACCAGACAGACCCAGCGCTGCCTTTGGGCAGTGCTCTGGCCTCCTCCCTCTGCCACGCTGCCACCCAGAACCAGTCCACAGAGCAGGAAGTGCCAGCTCAGGGCCTGGGGCACAGGAGTGAGTCACAGGAGCTCTGCTCACAGACAGACAGACTTCCCAAGCCTGCAGTCAAGGAAACTCAGGAACAGAAGGCCCACACCTGGGACCCTCCCACTCCCAACACACACACACACACACACACACACACACACACACACACGCACGCACATGCACGCACGCACGCACACACAAGCGCGCGCCCTCCAAAAATTACCCAATAATGCTGACCTGGATTATCTACTAGAACAGCCCAGGTCACCTGAGGGTGACGCTGAGTCCCACTGATGTGAGGAAACAAGACTCTGGAGCGATTTTCCTTTGTTGGGTTTTCCTCCCTGGGTGGGGCTCTGCAGGGGGAGGAGGGGTGCAGGAGGTAAAGGGGGCATGAATGGGCAGTTGCAGAGGACGCATGGCTACTTAAAGGTCTCTTAATTCAGAAAAAAAAGACAGTGACTAAAACAAGATGGGATGAGTAAGTTTGTCCCTTTTGTGTCCTTTATCAGCCCCGGTGCAGCCATGGAAAATGCAGCAAAAATTGGGTGCCTGAAATTTGCCACTTGTGTCTACCACTGCAAGCCCCATCAGTCAAAGGCCCACCACCCTACAGATACAAACAGGCTTGTTCTTTATCTGCCACTTTTAACGTGGCCCAGGGGAGGAGAAGTACAGACACAACCAGAGGTAAGCCTGGACACAAAGGCCCGGGAAGTACGTGGCAGATCTCATTCAGAGGTAAAACTATGACAACCGCCCTTTCAAACTCTGTTGTACATAAAACTCCATTATTGAAAAATGCAGACCTGACATCCAAAACCATTTTCCTAAATATTATTTCAGAACTTCTAGCCAATGCAATAAGGCAGGAAACAAAAATATAGAGGTCATCTAAAGGAGTCAGAGAAGTATTATTTGCATTGCAGCATCATACATCAACAGTACGAAAGAATGGATTGAAAGAATTTAGAAGGAATAAGCAAATTCAGAAAGATGTCTGGTTACAAAATAAAGATCTAATCAACACCCAGCAATAACTGGTTAGAAAATATAGTTGGAAAAATATCCTATTTATGGAGACAACAAAAATATTAAATGTCTAGATATGAATTCAACAAAAAATGAGCAGGGTTAAATAAAGAAACCCAGAAAATGTAACTGACACACAAAAAAATGATTTTACCAAATGGAGACACTTCTATATATGTGGATGGTTACATTACTATAAAGATGCTAAATTTCTCAAAAGTGACTTTAAACTTACAGCAATTTCAATCAAGCTTAGGGTACGAGGCTGCAGGGAAGATCAATGACACTTCAGGTTCACCAGAACAAGTAGCAGGCTGCCACCTCCTAATTAAATACCTTGTATTTTGGGCCTCCCTGGTGGCCTAGGAATTAAATCTCAGAGCTATCACCAGCATGGCCTGAGGTCGATTTCCAGCCAGGGAGCTAACCCACATATGGCACAGCAGATCTCTCCAGTCTCCCCTTTGCTGAATGTTTCAGTATATCTGCCTGTTCTGTTCCCTATTCTGTCTATGGTGAATCCTCTCATCGCCCCCCATACCTCTGGCCTACACTCCAGTTATTGTATGCATAAATAAATAAAAACAAATCTTTAAAAATAAATAAGTAAATACCTGGTATTTATGAACACACCCTTTCTACCCTTGCTCAGCACACCTGCTGCCCGGCCACCAAGTCAGCAACACCAGCAACTCCTTGGACTCTGGAGTGGAGTTGAAGGGGAATGACAATCACAAACTAGACGAGTCCCCAAGAGCTTCCTCCTGCCCTGGACTCTGGGGATGAGACACCTCACACCAGGTTCTGCGCGAGGGCCAGGCTCACCTATGTGGAAGTAAGGATAATCGTGCCCCTGTCCCCAGGAAGCTGTGCAAATGATGGCAGCTACAATTCCACTGTCTGCACAGAAGCATGGGCTGAGTGTGTAATAAACTCATACAAAATCATCCTACGCCGCTGACCTGGGGAGAGCTGACTTTAAATCCCGGGCGCGGTGCACTCAGTAGTAAATTGTGCTTCGGGAAGAAAAGGGCCTCTTTAGACATGCTCAAAATGTTCCATTTGGCACTGACTCCAGCAGTGACCTCTTGTTTTCTTCTTACAGCCAGAATTTTTAAGTGTGGATTCTAAGCATTTTCCCTGTGTCCTCCTCTCAAGTGTTCTGGAATCTTCTGCCCGTTCTGAATCGGTGTCAAAGACCAGAAAAGTAACCCCAAGAATGCAGAGCACAGGAAGCCAAGTGTCTGAGACACAGAACAATTACTGGCTCAGACAGCCCAGGCAGGATCTTCAACTCCACCTAGATCTATGGAGAAAGGATCCTCCCAGAGGGTGGGGGAGACCAGTGTAGGAGCAGGAGGGTCTCAGACAGGATGGCACAACATAGAGGCCACTCACTAGAACACAATGCTTTGCTCAACTCCACTACTGTTGTCTTACGCTCACTGTAAGAACAGGAGCTGACTTGTACAAACTGGTAGACTTCACCAAAAACTATGATTCTCAAAATAAATAATAAAAGAAACCAATCCAGCAGGGGGGACTGGAGTTGAACCCCGTCACCCCTCCCCACGCTGCCACAATCCCTGAAGCTGATGATCATGTGCCATTCACCATTGCACATGTACTGCCAATTTTCTTAGGGCATAAAGATAGCTCTACATACTTACAAGCACCAAAAATTAAAACAAAAGGCAAACAGAAAGGCTACATTTCATGATAATTGATAAAAGGTCCCCCAGGCATCCCTCTCCCAGTTTGAAACTCAAGATGCTGAGCCTCCAGCGTCAGAGATGCCATACTTCAGACTTGGCAGCTTCTTAGCTGTGGGGCCTCAGGTGTGTGCTTAGCCTCACTAAGCCTCAGGTCTCTTTTTATTAAAGTGTCAAGGCTCCAGGGGATTGAGGAAGGATTGATACTGCATGCACAGCACTAGGCACAAGGCCCGGGACCCAGTAAGTGTTCAATAAATGTTGGCAGAAGTGGCACTGTGGTCATGGTGGCAGTGATGGCTGGAAGGAACAAGGTGGTGGTTTGCTCCCCAGAGCCCCTTCTTGCATCAGGAATGAGCTTTCTTTACCTCCCATCTAACTTCTGAGGCCAAAGAAGCATGCATCACTCAAAAGGAGTATGGCCATTCCCAAAAGCAGTACATGCAGCCATCTAAACCATTGAGTATATGCCCCAGTTTCTTTGCCCTGTTGCCTCATACATCCTGCAAATTCTCACCTCTGTTTCCTGCATGCAAACAGAGTTGTCCAGCTTTGGTGGTTCCATCTCAATGGAAACCCTTCCCACCTCTGCCCACCCAGCAAAGTGATACGACAAAGCACCAAGAAACCTTTCTGAATCCAAACATTCTATATTTGTTCATCTTCCCCACTAAACACTGAGTCCTTCAAAAGCAGGGTACTGTCAGCTTGAAATGGCAGCCCCCAGCTCAACGCCCAGCATATAGCATACATAGCACACAAGTCCAGCCCAAAAAGATAAAACCAATTGGTGGGGCCAATTCACACCAGTAGGTGATTCTGGGAAGACAGTGAAATACAAAGGAAAGAATACAGGTCTGGGAGCCAGAGACACAGGCTTGTGTCTTGGCCCTCACATCTACACCTTGGTTGGGCAATCATGAGCTGGCCTACCTAGCCCTGGAGCTTTGGTTTGCACAAATGGAAGATTTCGGGATAATAAGATGTACCAAGAAGGATCCATGTGAAGTAAAGATAACAAGAACAAAATATTATTGACACCCCCAACCACCATCAGAACCAACACCACCATAACCCTCACCAACAGCCCCTACCCCATCTCTATCATAACTTAATTTTTGCATTCTGATCTTGTCCTTTGATCTCTGTCTCACTCCACTAACTGCCAACTATGTGCTGGGGCCACTAAAGGACCCAAAGTGGCCAGTGGTTCCAAATTTGCCCACCTTGAAATAAAGAAATCCATCAAAGATGAGGAGGTCATAGCAAGCAGCTAATAGTATGTTCTCTATATACATATTTGTTCATAATGAATAAAAGCTTAGCTCAGAGGGAAAAAATTAAATTTAAAAACCAGCCTTTGGGAAGTATGCCTGCATTCTGCACCTGCTTGGCCTTCAAAGTATTTGATGATTCTCAATCAAAGACAGATGAGACATAAAATGTTGCAAAGAAAGAGATAAGAGAATTAAATTTAACTTTCAAGAGGCTCACGGTGCTAGGCAAATGATTCTGAATTCAGGATTTACTGAAACAAAGGTAAATATCAAGGCTCTACAAAGATCGTGAGCCAGTCTCCATTTCTGACCAAAGTGAGGTGATCTGCCTTGTCACTGACTGATGGAGAAAGGCTATGTGATCTACCTCACAAAAGGGTAACATCATCCATCACCTCAATGATACCCAGTATTCAATCAAAAATTACCAGGCACACCAAGAGGTAGGACCCACATTATACCCAGAGAATACTGGAGTTGTCAAACACATACTTTAAAATATCTGTGAGCTAGAGAACCATATGGATAATTTAACCAGACCAGAATTAATCAAAAACTGAAAAACACATTAACTGTAATTACGAATTCAATAAATTTACATGAGCCATAAAATGGCTTGAAGAGCAAGAAAAATCCTGAAAGAAAAAGGGAGAGAAATAAAAGCATCATATTACCTGACTTTTAACTATACTATAAAGCAATGGTAATACAACAATATGGCATTAACATGAAAATATACACATGGATTAATGGACCTAATGGACCTTAATGGAATCTAAAGACCATAAAGAAATCCACATATATAACAACATTTCATCTGTGATAAAGAAGCCACAACCATACAATAGGGAAAGGAGAGTCTCTTTAATAAATGGTGCAGGAAAAGCTGAGAGAACACAAGTAAAAGAATGAAATTGTATCATTCCTTAACTCCATGCACAAAAATAAATGGCTTAAATATTTAGACATAAGACCTACAACAATAAAAAAAAAATAGAAGAAAACATTGGCAATATGCCCCAAGGCATCAACAATAAAGATGCTTTTGGAGACTCAAAGCCCTATGGCAGGGGAAGTAAAAGAAAAAAAAATAAACAATTGAGATTACTTGAAATTACAATGCTTTAAACAACAAAAGAAAATACAAGTAGATAAAAAGACAACCTACTGAATGGGAGAAAATATTTACACATTAAACAACTGATAAGGGGATAATAGCTAAGATATATTTAAAAATGTATACAATTCAACAACAATTAAAATTCAATTCAAAAAACAATTAATAAATGTTCAGCAGATAAAAACAAACAATTTACCAAAGTGGATATATCCAGAGGACCAATACATACACTGAAAACTGTTCATTATCACTACCAATAAAAGATATAGGTTAAAACCACAATGAGCTCACCTCACACTTGTGAGAATGGCACATAATTTAAAAGACAACAAATACTGGAGACATGTGGAGAAAGATAAAACCTATTACACTGTTGGTGAGAATATAAACTGGTGCAACCATTTTGGAAATCAATCTGGATTTACCTTAAAACACTGAAAATGGAAATTACTGTATGACCCAGTAATCCCACCCTCAGGCATCTATCCAAAGCACACGAAATCAGTAACTCAGAAACCTATATGCTCCAGAAAGTTTATTGCAGCGTTTTTACAACAGCAACCTAAATTCCCTTCAAGAGAAGACTGAATCAAGAAGATCGATCTAGGGTCTCTGTGGTGGCATAGCAGTTAAACACTGCACAGTGGAGCTGTGGGCAGAAGCGACTCAAGTTCAACGGCAGCCGGGGAGATTCCCACATGGCATAGCAGACCTCTCCTGCCTCGCCCGCTGCTCCCCTCAGTAGTGTGTTTCCATCGATCTGCCTGTTCTGCTCCCCACTCTGTCTCTGGTGAACCCTCTCACTGCCCCACGCTTCTGGCCTGTACCCCAGCTTGTATGCATTAATAAATAAATCTTTCAAAAAAAATCGATCTGTCCATACCATGGAATACTACTCATTCAAAAAGTAAGATAACAGGAATTCAAGGAAACTTCATGTAGTAAAGCAAGGCAGAATGACAAATGGTAGACATTTATATAGTAGATAATTTAACAAACTATAAAACACTTATTAAGAACTAGCAGATAGTAATAAAAGTGAAGTTTCTATAATTAATGGGGGAGGGAGAATAGGTCAAAAGGAATATAAGAGGGCAGTGGGGAAAAATATTAACACTTCTATTTCTTGACAGAAATTTTTGAAAACAATGGGAGTTAAAAGATGTTAATTTTAAAAAATCAACCTGTCAGAAGAAATTTTTGAAAGAATTCAATAAATGAGTTTAATAGCCTATAAACACAGCATCAGTAAAGTGAAAGATAGGCTAGCAGAAATATCCAGACAAAAACAAGAGACAAAAACAGGTAGAAATAAAAAGATTTAAAAAAACACAAAGTAGGTGTAGTGAGCACAGTGGTAAAATCTAAAAATGTGCACTAGGAACAAAGTAGAATCATGGCGTGAAGAGATAATCACCCTGATTCTTCCAAAAATAAAGAAAACATCAAGTCACAAAGATCCCAAGGAGGATAAATAGGAAATGATACCTAGAAACACCATAGTAAACTTCAGAAATCCAAAGACAAAAAAAAAAATTTCAAAAGGCACTAGAGTAGAAAAAAAGTCACATTACCTTTAAAGAAGAAAGACAACAATAAAACTAATAGCTGGATTCTTAACAGAAACAATGGGCAAGTCTAGAGAAAATAAGTGCCACTTAGAATATCTAACCTATGGAAACATTCTTCTAAAATGAAGTCGAAGTCACTTGGACACGCACAATTGACAGCATCTGCCAACCAACAATGAAATGCTAGTAAATGTTTAATAACTTTTTTAAAAGTGCTGATTTGTTGTTTCCAATTTCTTTTTTTTTAAGATTTTATTTATTTTTGAGTTGAAGAACTGGGTTGCAGGCCAGAGGTGGGGGGGGAGTAAAAGCATTCCTTAGAGACAGAGTGGGGAACAGAACAGGCAGATCTACTGAAGTACACTGCTGAGGGGAGTAGTAGGCGAGGCAGGAGAGGTCTGCTGTGCCACGTGGGTCAGCGCCCTGGCTGAGAATCGAACTCAGGCCATTGTGTTGGAAGCATTGAGACTTAACCCTGAGGTCACCAGGGAGATCCATCTAATTTCTGTGATAGGTACGCTCTCACATAGCTGATTTTAAGCTACAGACATGACATCACTGACTACAAAGCTAGAAAGATGCACACACCAGGCCTCAGGAGTAGACCACTGCTATCAATAAAATCAAAAAGAATTCTCTGCAGAGAAGAAAATTTCTCCCATGCTGAAATTTGGAAATGCAAAAAAGAACGGAAATCAACAGAAAGAATATGTGAGGGAATATAAATGAATATTCATTGTATAAAACTATGAATAATAATGGCATGTGATCTTTAAAACAGATGTAGACTTAAAATGCATGCCAACATTAACAGAAAAGGAAGAGTTGCGTAAATGATGACAATGTTTTTCTAAAGTTCAGAAAGTGGTGAAATTCTCATTTACATTAGTCCTTAAGTCAAAGAAACAGAATCACACATATATGATCGCTGAACTCATTACCAAGGGTATACTGCTGTAGGGAAAGAATGGCCCTTTCAGTAAACAGTGGACTCCCAACTTTAAAAGTCAATCTTGACCCTTTCCACAGATCATATACAAAATATCCATGCCAGATCCATCACTAGTCTAAATGCAAAAAGAAGACAATGAATCCTCTAGAAGGTAACATAAAGAACATGTTCATGACATTTAGGTAGGAAGTTTCTTGAACTAGGACCCAAAAAAGCATAAAGGAACAGTATTAAGGAAAAGACTGATATACTAGAATTCACTAAAACTAACTTCTGCTTATCAAAAGACACAAATAAGAGACTGGAAAGGTACCATGGATCATAAGATATGTAGAATACATATTTCTAGCAAAGAATTTGTTTCCAAAATATCTAACCTACTTTGTCAGAAATCCGGGTAAATAGCCATGCATGCTGGGAGGACAGAGATAGGAGACCCCAGGAGAGCCGATTATGGTGGGAAAATGATGCTGGAAGGGGGGCCTCACACATCATTCTACTAATCTCACACTAATCCTCTGAGGCAAGTGCAGTGTTTATCCCTATTTTATTGGCTTGCACAATCCTAGTCCCCAACATGCACCCAGGAGTCAGCGCTGTGCATAGGAAGGAGATCGAGATGCTTGGCTGGTCCTGCGTCCATGCCCATCTGTCATGCACCAGCAGGGCTGTGAGTTCGTCACAGGCCCACCTGCGGAGAGGGGTCACAACCCATCCGTGGGCATCCACCTATCCAAGGAGAAATACTTGGACTATCTGGCTTCCCGAAGGCTGCACGGACATCTCTGGGATTTGGATCAAACGGAGATTAAAACAGGCACGAAAGGTACCCCAATAGCAGAAGTTAGCAGCTGCTGCCATGAGAAAACAGAGTATTTTGCAGAGGCACTTTATGTAGTTTGGAAACACAGCAGAATCTGAGAGCAGTGACCCAGATTACGATCCAGGAGCAAGCCACAGATGACCATAGTAAACGTGTAGCAGGGGGCTGTCTAGTGTCAGCCCACATAGCCCACCCACAGAATGCGTGTAGACAAGCGTACTTCCTCTATCTGGACAATGGAGGTGATGAAGCATTCCATCTGGGAGGACTCAGCAAGGGAGCCCAGTGCTGGCTGGGTGAGCAGCTAACATGGGCTCCCAGGAGACGGAGCAGAACACCTCTTTCCTGATGGCAGCAATGGTCCACCAACACAGCCTGTGCTTTTGTCACGTGCAAGGAACAGGGATGGAAGGGGTTCAACCTTTACCACCTGCGGATCTCAGGCTTCAGCCCTCACTTCCCCTCCCAGAGCCTGTGTCCTTACCTGCCGACTTTTGAACAGGCAGAGGTACTGCAAGATGTCAAAATATGTAAACTGACAAATCCTGAGAGCTCATGAGTGTCAGCGCACGTCTCTATGTCAGCAGGGATTCATGGAAACTGCTGGCAAGTAGATTGGCTGGAGGGGATTATGTTAAGCAAAGATAAATCGGAAGGTGAAAGACAAACACTGGATGGTGTCACTTATATGTGGGATAGAGAAACACAGGGTCAGACAAAACCAAACCAATAACAAGCCCTAGAAATCTGACCATACAATGGACACTACCCAGGGGGAGGAGAGGAGGGAAGAGCAAAGTGGGCAGGAGGCACAATGGACTATGGCAGGCCTATGGTGAGGACTTTGGACGCCTTAGTGGTGTGTGTGGGTGGTAACGCGCACCTGAAGGGTGTGACCCTGTACCTCTTAATCATACACAGTGTTGTAAACCAAAGCTACCTCAATGAAATAAGAAAATAGAGAATGGCAATAAATTAATTTCTCACCCTTCATCTCCCAAGGAGTCTGGGCACCTCAGATCTATGTGAGGATGAACAAGGACGGTTTCCTCAACTTTACCCCAATGACCTCACTTGGGAGGAGGAGAGAGTTCCCATACTCAACACTTTGCAGTTTGTCTGCAGAGACCTGGCATCTGGGACCCACAACCAAGATGCGGCGTAGATTCCCTCACAGGGCAGAAAGGCTAGTAAAGAACTGGCCATACCGATCAAAAGCCTGGAAAATAGTCTTACCCTTTGACCTGCTGATACTGCTTCTAGAAAGCTAACCAAGAGAGTAATTGTAGATACAGAAAAATATGAAATGTTCATCACAGACTTATTGAAAATTCACAAACACTCAGCCACATAGTAAAGACTCTCAAATAACAAGTAGGTCACTAGATAAGGAAAAGAAATTACAAATGAGTTAGAAAATAGTAATAATCCTCCTAATAATACATATCTAAACACCTAGACTAGAGATGACCAAAACTATATGCGTTAGAAATTAAGTGACTTTATTTTGAAATAAGAAAGCATAAAACTAAATGCACCCACAATCCAATTCAACAAACCAGAGGAGAGCAACAAAATAAACCTAAGAAAAACAGATCAAGGCATTAAGGTTAAAATCAGAAATTAATTCAGTAAAAACCAAACAGCAGTACAATTCAAGAGCTGGTTCTCTGAAAAACACTACTATACACAAAAACTACCACCACCAGACAAATCTCTATCTAGTCGAACTAAAGAACATAATGAGAAAACACAGACACAACATAGAGTGAACAGGGATATTTAACCCAAAAATATGGTAGCAATTAAAAAATGAGATTAATTAAAGCTTAACGAATTTGAAAATTCTCAATGAAATAAAGGATTTTCTGAATAAACAAAGTAACGGCATTGACTTAAGAATTAAGAAAATCCCATTAAGCAAATGTTACAGATATATGTAAGAAGGATGCTAAAGAATGATCTTGGAAACTTTCTCAAATGTTCTAGACACAGTAAAAATGAGCTATTTCTTCACTCATTTCATGACACTTAGTGACTTTGACAGAAAAATCTCACACACACACACACACACACACACACACACATGCACGCACGCACGCACGCACACAGACTTCAGCCCAGTATTACTTAGTCACATACAGGGAAAAATTCTAAATACATTTTTTGAAATACACTAGTATAATGAAAGAAATACACTTTAATCAGCAAGGATTTGTTCCAGAAAAAAAATATTAATTAATATAATCATTTTAGTGAAAGAAATCACATTACCTCAATCATTTTTAAAAGGCATCAGGTAACTCATTTCCTTTTTTTTTTTTTAATAGCAAACTAGGACCAGAAAAACATGCCTAACCTTAAACTATCAGTCAACATCAAACTTTTTTTTTATATAATATATATTTTTATTGTTATTTATGTCTTTTACATTTTGCATTCCCCTTGGGTAGCCCACCACCAATTCACCCGTGATCCATCTCCATGGTCCCTTGTGTTCTTTTCTATTCCATTTTGTGCCCTTTCCCTTCCCTCCCTCCGGCTCCTTCCTTCCCCCTCCCCCCCCACTGATTGTCTCTCTCCCAACATCAAACTTAAGGTGACAAGGTTCCTGTCATAACTAACATTTAGCACTGGCAAGGAAATTTAAAAGTATTTAGCACTCGTAAACCAGGCAAGTAATAAATACAAGCACATCCATTAACAGGAAGGTCAAAGAAAAGACCATTGTTTGCTTAAGATAAAATTGAACTTAAAAACATAGACTCAAACAGAAGACTGTAATAACTAATAATAAGGACACGAGGACCAGCAATAAAGTATTCAATAACCAGTAATGTACCCCGTAAGCCTCATCACCAAAAAAATAATAGTGAAAGACAGATTCTCAATAACAAAAGCAAAACTGAACAGAACAATATACAGAGGGGAAAAAAATTAAACAAGATATATGTGCAAGCCATATGAAGAAAACAACAAGAACAAAAATTAGTGAGATACAAATGAGACCCAGGCAAGTTAAGGAGATAAGCGAATTGGTCTATTATAAATAAGCCGCTCTCTCCAAGTTTAATAATAAACTACATAGCATTCCAATTCCAGCCACTAAGATTTCATTTAAAATCTTGAAAATTGGTTCCATAAATTCCTATGAAAGATAACCAGATAAGTAAAGTCAATGAAATGTCGAAATATAAAGATACAAGGGGTGTATTAAAAATTGTTAAATATGCAAAGGAAATTCAGTCCTAAGCTGTGTTTCTGTCATTATTGTTTAGCAGCTGGGAAGAGGGGAGGCAGATCTTCAATATAAACTGACCTAAAATGTGATGTGTACTCAGGTAACCATATGATTTTAAATACTGATAAGAGTTGTGACTGATATGCCAAGTGAATACAGCCTCTCGCCAGCATGCCAAAACAGCAAGCGAGAACAGTCATCAGAAAAATAATAAATCAAAATCACTGTAAAGACTGGAGTACTTCAGGGACATCTGTTATGAACACACCACCAAATGATTCCTCTGAGTTCCGGATAGTGTTTGCTGCTTACATGGATAAGAAGGGGAATTACAACCTACTCTCCCCCCTATAAGGCAGCAAAACAGACCCCACTCAGGAGTGTAAGAAGGTGCCTGGGAGCAAAGGCATAACATAAACACACAGCTGTGTAGGAAGAATTGCACTGAGAAAAAATAAACAAACTTACAAACGCAGGGATTGCACAAGCTTCTTCAAGCCTAGCCACTTCCAAAGTGACCCTGAGACTGAGAACTATTGGGGAAATGGTAAGATCCCCTGAAATGTGGAAAAATCTTGAACTACATTTTATTTTCCTGGAGGCCCTGTTCTAAATTCTCTAAGAACTGACAGACAATTTTGAAATGACTAGAGTTACTAGAATTACTACAGATTACTGTTTTCAGGGAAATTAACTGTACAGGTACAAGGATTCTGTTCAGAGATAAGTGCTCCAACCTGAAGGCATATGTCATTTTAAGGAGAGATGAAAATCTAGATTTCTAAATCTGGTGTCACTGTTCAGTTTACGAGGATAGCTTGCTAGGGGACTCCTTTCAAAATAGCAGGCTGCCCTTGCGCAATTACATCATCATCCAACTTGGGAATGCATTGATGCAATGAACAAGGCAAGAACAAGCTAGGCAGTATGGAATGTCACCAGCGCCTACCCCTAAGATAGCATCCTGCTATATCCCTGAGAAAGTGCATTGCCTCTAGTATGGCAAAAAAAAAAGAAACCAACTGTCGAAATAGTTGTATCCCTCGCAAGCACCTCCTCACTTAGGGTTCTGTTATTGGTGGGAGGATAAAAATCTTCAATACATGCCAACTAGATCACTAACTACAGCACTGGGAAGTTCATCTGGAATGTGCAAGGGCAATAAAGTAAGAGCAAGAAGAGTCAGGTCACCAGGTACACAGTTATCCGTATTGTCAAAGTCACAGTAGCATAGGGTTGGATTTTGGTGGTGGCAAATTCTGACCCACACAGTTAAAAAATCAAGGCACACAGGTTATGCTGTGGATTCACTGCACAGGGATGATGACAAAGCCAACAAACTAGACAGCTGAAAGTGAGAGGAACCAAAAAGACCACTTCTCATAGACTTGAAAATTGAGATGGTTGTTAATTCAGGAAAAGCTACACTGACATCAGCATCTTCAGCATCACCCACCACCGAGGGCTTAGGGCCATTAATTAATTTTAACAAGCCCCCCAAGGGTCCTGCTGCAGGCTGAGGTTGAATTCCTGTTGGGTAAGTATCATCTGGGTTCTAATCCTAACCCTAACCCTAGGAGCCTTGTGACTTTGCAAAAGTCACTAAACTACAGTGAGCTTCTATTTTGTCATCCATAAATTCAGGTTCATCACAGTATGTTTCCAGTCAAAGGGCTATAAGATTACAGGTACAGAGGTTCATAATGAGCCAGACCCCTAAGAGAGGATGGGGGTTTTGAGGGTTGTCACTTGGAATCATTGTCATCGTTACTCTAACTCAGTACAACTGGATCTCAGCCCCCACTCCCTTCAGAATCACCCGAGGAACTTTGTAAACACCTCTATTCATAGACTATACCCCTTATGACTGGTGACTCAGTTGCTCTGAGGCGAGGCTAGGGAGACTCTGGCTTATAGAATCCCACAGGTGACCTCACAGGATGTGTGCTTCCATTTGAAAATCCAAACTTAGGAGACCTGAAACTCTTGGGAATTCCAAGGCTGTATCCAAGAGCTAAGAAGAAAGACGGTCCAATGAACTTCAGAAGAGTCTCAGAGAGGACTTCAGACTAGACAAGGGCAGATGAGCCCAAGAAAGAGAAAAGAGAAAGAACCCAAGGAAGAATGCCACTGTAGAAGGAGGTGAGCCTGGGGCCCGAGGGGACACACGCCAAAGGTGGAAGAAGCAGAATAAAGGCACAGTGAAAATGGTGGATGATGCTAAGATGGAAAAGGGACTCAAAGATACTCAGCTGTCAGCCAGTATCAGTCATTTCAGACCCAAAGGTAGTAGAGGGAAAACAACACTACCGCCTGGGAAAAGTGCTATGTTCATCCCAGATGCAACCACAGCAGCTCCTGGAATAATGCCATCCTTTCGCTCTATGTCATTTTGTTATAACACTGATGAGAAAAAATGAAATCCCAGGCAATGTTGAAGGAGATGATGGCATTTGAGGACCTGGCTTAGTGAAGTGTCCCTTTGCTTAAAGTTGCACTTTCAGAGAACAAAAGGGAGATATTAAGTGAGGACTTAGTGTACATTAGATCCTTGTTATTGACAGATGCTGTAATTGTGAGCCTGCCTCCTCACTAGAATTTATCTCTAACCCCCAAAATCAAGATCCAGGGAAGTTCATGGTCATTTGAGGACATGCCCAAGCAAGAGACCATTTTAGTCCTTCGTCTTGCACATGTTCAAGCTGAGGCTGAACAAGGCAACATCTGTCCTCCTGTCCACCCAGCATGCCCTAAACTAGTGTCCTTTACATGGTCTAGTTAGTGTCATGTTTCAAATTTATATGTGTGTGCATTTTATTGGTGATTTCACTGTTTCAGGGGCAGTGCTGAAATGCTATCTAGCTGGAGGGGAAAGATTGCAATGTGCCTTATAAGAAAACTCGTGTGTTAGGTGAGTATCCTTCAGGCATGAGTTCACTGGTAGTGAATCAACAATACACATCATGTAAGGTGTCTTTGAACAGAAACATATATAAACTGAGGTTAATCACTGATCGGTTGACAAAATGCAACAGAAGCTGGCAAGAACAAAACCACCTATTTCCCCTATGGAGATGGTTCAATACTGGCTAATTCCAAGTTGGCAGTGATTTCATAAAGAACATACCCACTGTGACTAAGAAGCACTGCAAATAATGAGAATCAACTGTAGCTACTCAAAACTTAATTTGCTTCCATCATTGCCAACAAAGACTAAGATCTCATCAAAAGGAGTAACATAGTAAGGAAATGGCAAACAAGCCACTTCAAAGGTTTCATCTCTGAGAGTTAGATTGGTGGCAATAATCTGGAGTTCTAAAATAATATATATTAATTCATTCAACAAATATTTACAGAGCCATGGTGCTGGGTGCCATGTCTAGGGATACAGTGTTAGAGTTGAAGAGAAATCCTTACCTTCAAGGAGTTTACATTTCACTCGAAGACCAAGACCATAAATGAGTTGCTATTTTTAAAAAAAGGGGGGGGCAATACATAGCTTGCCAGAGAGTTAAGGATGAAGGAAAAAGACAAAATAGGGGTGGGAGTATACAGTGAGAGAGCAGTGATAAAAATGAAACAGGGCACTCAGGAAAAACAGAGGAGACATGACAGGCAGAAGAAATAAGGGTTACAAATATAGAAAAGGACGAAACCAAAAAATGGTCTTTAAATACAGTATTACTTAATGTTCTAAATAGAACTGTGAGAAATACAAGTCATTTGTTAAAAACAAGTATTTCACAAAATGGTTAGGTAGAAGATGAAACTTTTCTGCATTCCAGCAATAGCCACTATAAAACACAATTTTAAAACATTCTTTACACAGTTGTCTCAAAAGTTATATAACATCTAAGAACAGCATTAACAAGAAATATGTATGACCTATATAAAGACAACTGCAAAACTGAGAGCTATAGAAAAAGATCTGGAATAATGGAGCTAAGTTTATTACACTGGTCAACAGTGAGATCGCTACTGACTTAAAAAGGCCCTACTCTGTAGTATCTTGGTGTGCTGAACATGAATATAACCCTAAACATTTTTTATTAGCTCTCGTTTTGAACATTTTTCATATAACTCATTTTATATGTTTCACCATGTAAATTTATCCAGTTGGACTGCAACAACATCCTAAATCAGCCTAGAATGATGTAATATTGCATCGCATTGCATAATACCATCATGCACACATCATCCAGAATTGATTGCATCATTTTCTGATGCAATGTAATACTATTGCTAGGTGGCTGCTGAAGTAAGCTGATGTCGGCAGTGCACTATACAAAGCCCTGTCGGAAAGGTTGAGCATTGAAAATATTTCAGACTTTGTGTGAGACAGTTTAAGCTACTGTTCCATAGAACTGTTATTATTTTATCCATTTAGGCACAATACAGGACAGTAATGCCTTGAAAGTGAGTTAATAGCGTGGACAATTTCTGCTCTATTTGTGGGGAAGTGACATTTGCCAACCATGAGAAAAGTATCACTTCTCAAGTGAAGAAGGCTTATCATCTTTACTTCGGATGCAAGGTTGGTCACCAAGACAAGCCTTGGGCCCTGCATATATGCTGTGCTACATGGACAACACAGCTTTCACAGTGGTTCAATGGCAAAAGACCATCAGTGCCATCTGCAGTCCCCATGGTGTGGAAAGAACCAAGCAACCACATAAAAGACTGTTACTTCTGCTTGGTTCCTCCTCTTTCCTATGGAATAACGAAGCAAAAGAAGTCGATAATAGTCTACCCAAACATTCCGTCTGCTTTGAGACCAGTTCCAAATGGTGAGGGACTTCCTATTCCAGAACCTCCAGCAGAATATTCTCTTGATTCATCTGATGAGGATAAGGGTAAGCCAACCTGTTCTTCTCCCATTCCATCAGCATGCAGTGATCCAGATTTTCACTGTGGTGCACTGTTAGCCCCACACAGACTAACACAGGAAGAACTAAATGACCTGTTTGGACGATTTGGACTTATCCAAGAACAAGGCAGAATTGCTAGGATCAAGACTTCAACAATGGAATCTTCTAGAAGAAGATGTCACAATTACTTTCTATTGAAAGCGCCACCAGCAGTGAGCCTTTCTTCAGAAAGGAAAGTACTCTGGTATTCTGTTCTGATACTGAGGGCCTCAGGGCCTCATGAATGCCTTAGAAATCACTCATGACCCACAAGAATGGAGACCATTTCCAGAATCTTTGAAACTGAGTCTTAAGGCTGTGCTTTAGCCCAATGGAAACCGTCTTCCATCTACTCTATTCCTGAACAGCTGTGCAAGAGACAAGCGAAGAAATCTAAGAAGCAGGCTATGACTTGATTTTTTACAGGTATTAACCATAGGCCTATTTCTATTGGCATGCATTTCATGATGTAAACATCAATTTATTGCAGATTACAAAAAAATACTAGAGCCAAAATTAGAATTTAACTGTCATATTCACGTTGAGCACATACAAATTGATAGGAAATGATTAATTTTATTTCAGTAACATGACTTTTGTAAAAATTTGTTGACCAGTGTTATTTGAGGGAAGAAGAACAAAGAGATTAAGGTATCAAAAACTCCCCAAATTGGTGGGAGATATTGGGAGGCAAAAGAAGCCAATTGTATGGTATATGATAGAAGTGGACTTTTAGTGAACTTAACACATGTATACAGAGTCTGGTTTATAATGATGTACACCTGACCCTTATATAATGTTTTAATGCAATGCTACTTCAATAAAAAAAAAAAATTCAGTCTCCCAATTTAAGTTTTAAGACATGCCACGTCAATCCTTACCTTTAAAAAGAAAAAAACTGATTAGCATACTTTAAAAGAGTGAATTGTACAATGTGTGAATCATATCTTAATACAACTGTTACTGGCAAGGAAATTCACAAAGGAGGACATTCAAATGGCCAATGAAACATACAGGGAAAGTTTATCCTCCATTACCAAAAATATTAAATTGAAAATGAAGATCCATTTTCATCTATAAATTTACTGAAAGTTTTTAATAGTGATCTTCACTGTTGAAGAATGCCATTTCATTAAATATTGGTGAATACTGAACATTACTATTAAAAAACCTTCAATAACAAAAGTTTTTCTTTAAAAACCCAATCTCAACACAACCCAGTGAGAGAGGTACTGATATTATTTAACCCTTTTTACAAATTGGAAAACCAGGGTTCCAAGAGGTGCAGTAGTTGCCCATGGACAACACAACTAGTGACTCATGGAACTGGGTCCAGATAGATAATATATCTGGCTGCAGATTATGAACTCTAGAACATGAGACAAAACTGCCTATCCAAAACAAAGCACAAAAACCAATACCACAAAACAGAGAGCAAATGTTTTAAACCCCAAAAATTAAAGAATGGGTACACCATCTCTCTGAATGTAAATCATTAGAAAACATTTGGTGCTTACTATTCCTTAGTCTTGGCATGCTAAGGAAAGGCATTTCTCCATGGTTGGTTCCTAATGAGGGCAGCCACACTGGATAGAAAAGAATTCCTTCCCCTCCTGTCACCATGATCATCGGGAGGAATCTTTCAGCAGAGACTGAAGCACTATTCATGTCAATGTTCTGGTTGACGTCCCTTCTACTAATATGGCAAAGCAAATGTGCAG
This sequence comes from Scalopus aquaticus, assembly GCA_004024925.1. NCBI lineage: Eukaryota > Metazoa > Chordata > Mammalia > Eulipotyphla > Talpidae > Scalopus > Scalopus aquaticus. The sequence goes on from PVIJ01002818.1 coordinate 149,470, forward strand.
GAAGTAAAATTTCTCTTAGCTCTCTTCTTCTCAGCCTGAAATGTCTATAAACAGGGACTAGTACTCTCAATGGTTGTATCTTAACTCCATTACTAACATGAAAAAGAAGCATGCTTCTATAGAGACAAACTGAAAAAAAAATCAAACATTTGCATAGATGAAATTCAGGACACCAAGCTGAGGAATCAGATCACTCATTTCCCAGTATAACAGCTCTGAAAGAATTTCAGAAGACTTTATAAATTATAGATGTAATTTCCTTGTAAATTTTTGTTATTAGTCCTTTATCAGATGTATTGTGTGCAAAAATCTTTTCCCAGTTGGTAGGGTGTCTGTTAGTTTTGGATAGTGTCTCTTTTGCTGTACAGAAGCTTTTTATTTTGATGTAATCCCATCTGTTTATCTTGTCTTTCACTTCCTTCGCTTTGAGGGATGAGTCTTTCAAGATTTTGCTGAGATGTATGTCGTGTAGAGTTT